>PVIU01004266.1:27125-129741 GCA_004026605.1 Ondatra zibethicus
TCAGTTTCAGGAGGTCCCATTTATTAATTGTTTCTCTCAGTGTCTGTGCTGCTGGGGTTCTATTTAGGAAGTGGTTCCCTGTGCCAATGTGTTCAAGTGTACTTCCCACTTTCTCTTCTATAAGGTTCAGTGTGGCTGGCTTTATGTTGAGGTCTTTGATCCATTTGGACTTGAATTTTGTGCATGGTGATAGATATGGGTCTATTTTCATTTTTCTACATGTTGATATCCAGTTATGCCAGCACCACTTGTTAAATATGCTTTCTTTTTTCCATTTGATATTTTTTGCTTCTTTATCAAATATCAGGTGTTCGAAGATGTGTGGATTGATATCTGTGTCTTCTATTGGGTTCCATTGGTCCTCCTGTCTGTTCTTATGCCAGTACCAGGCTGTTTTCAGTACTGTAGCTCTGTAGTAGAGTTTGAAGTCAGGGATTGTGATGTCTCCAGAAGTTCTTTGATTTCCCAGGATTGTTTTGGCTATCCTGGGTTTTTTGCTTTTCCGTGACTTATCTTTTTAAAGTAAACCCACAGAAGTGATTCTAGTTCTCCTATCTTAGAAGGATCTCAAGGCCCATGGTATTCTGCTCTTTGGGAAAAAAAAAGTCTTTTAGTTGGACTTTCTGCTTCAGAAGATGGCAAATTTTAGATTTCTGTATCTTTGTGATATATATATATTTGTGATATATTTATTACAATATATGTATTTGTGATATATATATGTATATATATTTCTTCTAGATTCCAAAATAACTAGACCTAATGCTCATCTGTCAGTTCATTTCCTACCTGTAATTTGAGGTTCCCCAATGTGATTAAAACTCTTCTCATCACTTAACAAAAGGTAGCTCCCATTTGTATGTGGACATATTTTCCATCAGAGTGCCATCACCCCTCTGTGAGAAAACATGAGTATTGTTATTTCTGTGGCTAGGGAGCCCCATCGTTCTGAATTCTTACAAGCTGCTCTACTTAGCCCATGCTCTTTTCTGTCTTCTAACACTGTCTTCATATGTGTATCAGTTGTGACAATTTTCTTTTTTTTTTCTCTTCTAGCTATGTAATTTATTCTTTTTGTTGTTGTGGTTGTCAAGGCATTTTTTTTATTTTTAATTTTTTTGATATCCGGGTCTTCTATTCGGTTCCACTGGTCCTCCTGTCTGCTCTTATGCCAGTACCAGGCTGTTTTCAGTACTGTAGCTCTGTAGTATAGTTTGAAGTCAGGGATTGTGATGCCCAATTTTCTCTTTTAGTTGGTTTTCTTGTTGCTATGGAAAAATATCTGACTTGAAGCAACTGGCTACAGCTCGAGTTGGGCACTCTCCATGGTGGGTGGTGGTGGTGGTGGTGGCAGGAACACTGCTGCTTCCTCCGGGTGGAACAGGGAGAAGATGGAAATGAATGTTGGTGCTCAGCTGTCTTTTTCTATTTCCTTTATAATTCAGACTCGAGCCCATGGGATGGGTATCACTCGTACTCAGGATAGGTCTTCCTTCCTCACTTGAACTCCTTTGGAAATACCTGCAGAAGCACAGCTAGGAGTGTGTCTCCTAGGTAATTTTAAGTTCTGTCAATCAACAATGAAGACTAACCATCACCTTCCTTCCTTCTTTCCTTCCTTCTGCCTTTCCTCCCCTCACTCTGTCCCTCCCTCCCTTCCTTCTTTCTTTCCTTCCTGTGCTAGGAATCAAAACCTGGGCTTTTCACATGCTAGATAGGCACTCAACTACAGCTCTAAATACCTTCACCCCACAACCCAATTTCTTTAAAGGCAGACAGTTTATCTCAGTGTTCCTTGTGTCTCAAGTGTGGTTTAAATATTAACAGTACAACTTTTAAAATGAAAGAATTATAATACATTGAGCTAAAAGGGAGACTAGGTCATTCAATGAATACTAGTTTTTCTCAAACAGGTTTGAAGTTTGGGTAGTCTAGGTAGATGAGAGAAACTTACTCTGGTATTAAATAAATCCTAAATATGCAATATTAAATAAGTAAGTAAATACAATACCTGGAATGCAATATTTAAACTTTAAAGATGAACTGCATTGTAATAAAAAAAATGGAGCATGACTCTTCAAATAAACACCATGGAAGCTGTTGTAAGGAGACCATTTGTTCATTTCCCAGCTATCAGGTAGCTCAGACCCAAAATAATCACACAGAAACTATATTATTTAAATCACTGATTGACCAATCACTTAAGTGTATTGCTAGCTAGCTCTTACATCTAGTATTAACCCATTTCCAGTATTTTATATTTTACCACGAAGTTCGTGGCCTAAAGGCAAAGTTCCAACTTGTCTGTCTCTGGCAGCAACTCCATGGCTTCTTTCTGACTCTGCCTCCTTTCTCCCAGCATTCAGTTTAGTTTTCCCTGCCTAGCTCTGTTCTACCCTATCAGGCCAAGCCAGTTTCTTTATTCATTAACCAATAAAAGCAACACATATACAGAAGGACTTCCTGCATCAGGGAGCATCAGACTGGTAGGAGCTTTTTCAGGTGACCTTTCATGTGTTGGGGAACTGCACGAAAGAATTGATTTTTGCCCCCCTCCGGTTGGTGCTACATCTACTGAAGGAGCTGAAAAGCTTGAACAAATTGATCTACATCCCACATTAATTCAATCTGCATTGGCATACAACCTGATACTGTACTGATACAACTGTGCAAACATTAGGGACATCAGCAAAACAGAGAAAGGCATGGACCTCAGAGAGCTGCCTGTAAGTAACCGAAAGCAGAACCATGAAGTTAATAGGCAAACATCAAATAAACCAGACACTCCCTTGGTTAGTCCAACAGAAAAACCTAAATAACAGACATGCAAATTGTTATTGCAGCCGTT
Source organism: Ondatra zibethicus (assembly GCA_004026605.1). Taxonomy (NCBI): domain Eukaryota; kingdom Metazoa; phylum Chordata; class Mammalia; order Rodentia; family Cricetidae; genus Ondatra; species Ondatra zibethicus. The sequence goes on from PVIU01004266.1 coordinate 29,974, forward strand.
TAGAAAATCCACCCCAGAGAATCTGTTCTGATCCCACAGAAGATCCTTATCGTGTTTTCCCTACATTGTACAGTTCAGAATGTCTCTCAGCAGTTACTTATTGCTAACTGCTTTTCTTAACGTTCTGACTGAGTCTGGGTCAAGAGCTCTTAGACCTTTGACCTCTTACTTTTTTCTCCTGCTTTTACCTAATTTTATTTACTTTAAAATTCTTCAGTTGGATTTTTCTGTCTGGTTTTGTTTCATTTTTGTGACACTCCCTCCACCTCCACCCACTCACAGTTGTAAATGTCACTCTTAGAACTACTTTCATTTTCAGGTAGTGGTGGATCACGCCTTTAATCACAGCACTTGGGAGGCAGAGGCAGGTAGATCTCTGTGAGTTCGAGGCCAGCCTGGTCTACAGAGCAAGTTCCAGGACCAAAAAATAAATAAATAAATAAATAAATGACAGCTTGAATTTTGCAGGAAAATGGATGGAGCTAGAAAACATTATTTTGAGTGAGGTAACCCAGACACAGAAACACAATTATCAGATGTACTCAGCTCATAGGTGGTTTTTAAACATAAGGCAAAGAAAACCAGCCTACAAACCACAATCCCAGAGAATTTAGACAACAATGCAGACACTAAGAGAGACTTACATAGATATAATCTACATGGGAAGTAGAAAGTATAAAAAGACAAGATCTCCTGAGTAAATTGGGAGCATGGGGACCTTGGGGGAGGGCTGAAGGGGAGAGGGGAGAGGCAGGGAGGGGAGCAGAGAAAAATGTAGAGCTCAATAAATATCAATAAAAAATATTATTCCAAAAAGAAAAAGGTACAAAGCTACACAGAGAAACCCTGTCTTGGGGAAAAAAAGAAAAAAACAAAAACAAACAAAAAACCCAACAACAACAGAAAACTGCTTTTACTATATGCTCCATGGGAGTATAGGAGTCTAGGAATCCCATTTTATTTGATTCTAGAAGTGTGTGTGTGTGTGTGTGTGTGTGTGTGTGAGAGAGAGAGAGAGAGAGAGAGAGAGAGAGAGACAGACAGACAGACAGACAGAGACAGAGACACAGAGAGAAAGACAGACACAGACACAGAGAGACACAGGGACAGAGACAGAAACAGAGAGGAAGGGACTAGGTTGCCAAGTATATTAGTATAGGAGGTGTGTGTGTGCATAACCCAAATCACATCGGGTCCCGGTTACTAAACCATTCCCTATGCCAGCTTGTGTCATTCATATATAATAGCAGACTTCAAACCCAAACCAGTCAAGACAGTACAAGAAAGTCACTACATACTGATGAAGGTAACCATGCATGAAGACGATGAGATGCCTGTAGATAGATATTTACTGGATGTTGGGGCCTTGAGATGACATTTTCTTTCTTTCTTTCTTTTTCTTTCTTTTTTTCTCTTTTGGTTTTTTGAGACAGGGTTTCTCTGTACCTTTGGAGCCTGTCATGGAACTTCCTCTGTGGACAAGGCTGGCCTCGAACTCACAGATATCTGCCTGTCTCTGCCTCCTGAGTTCTGGGATTAAAGGTGTGTGCCACCACCACCCAATGAGATGACTTTTTCTATATCTTCTTGGCCTTTTGAGTTTCTCCCAAGAGATCTGCTCTTCTGATGGTTTTCCCTTTGAATGTTGCGGCACCTCTCTCTTGCAGCTGTCAATGTTCCATTTTTGTTTTGTACTTTTTGAAGTTTAACCCTAATAATTGTGGAGATGTTCTTTTCTGGTCATGTATGTTTGAAGCACTACACACTTAGATGTATATGCTTTCTGAGATTTTCTGCTATAATTTCACTGATGAGGTTTTCTGTCTTTCATCTGTACATTTTTATTTATTTATTTTTATTTTTTGGTTTTTCGAGACAGGGTTTTCTCTGTAACTTTGGAATCTGTCCTGGAACTAGCTCTTGTAGACCAGGCTGGCCTCGAACTCACAGAGATCTGCCTGCCTCTGCCTCCCAAGTGCTGGGATTAAAGGCGTGCACAACCCCTCCTGGCTTTTGTCTGTACTTTTGCTCTTACATCTTCAGTTACTCATAATTTTGGTATTTTAATGGTGTTCCATAGATATTGGATGTTCTGTTTACAATTGTTTTTTTCTGCCACTATCTAAATATCTAAATATTCATCAATCTTTTCTCCAAGCTTTGCTATTCTTTTGTTTTATTTAAGCTAGTCTATTGTTGGGACTTATAATTGAGCTTTTTTATTTGATTCACATATGTTTTCATTTCCAAGATTCCTGTTTGGTACCATTTCAGACTCTCTATTTGCTCACTATTTCATATCCTACACTGCACTGATCTCTTATTCATTCAGGTATTTATTGGTATCCTCTTCAAACTCATTAATTATGGTTAACTCTTTTATTTTATCTTATGTGTACAGGTGTCTTGCCTGCATGTATGTCTGTGCATGTACCACATGCATGCCTAGTGCCTACAGACCAGGAGAGGGTGTCCTCTAGAAGAGCAGCAAGTGCTCTTAACTACTGAGCCATCTCTCTATCTCCTCCCTGGTAACTTTAAAATATTATTTTTTGATTTCTTTGCCATTTTATCTATTCTACTGACTTTGTGTTATTTTACTAGGAAGTTATGGACTTTTGCAAGAGTTATATTGGATTTTCCATAGTTCTTATAGTTATGGGTTAAGTCCTGCTCAGAGACAGGAAAACAAATGAAACAACATGGATGAATTAGAAACAATAGCTAACTTACCAATGACAATAGAAAAGAAAGGGCCAAAAATCGTGGAGATAAACTAAAACTATGAATAACATTAACGATACAATTAATAAACATAAGATAATAAATCAGAGGCATATGAAGGGAAAAAGCAAAAGTTTAAAAGGAAAGAAAGGAACAAAAAAGAGAAAGGAGAAGTGAAGTAATTGAGAGTGGGGAGAGAGGAGAAGAGGCAACATTTTAATTAAAGAATAAAAGGAACTATATAAAAGTATGTAAGACAAATGTGAGTAAAATCTCCTCCTAGCTGTGCTTTTGAACTACAGAAATTTCTCATGGTGCCACTGGATACTAGATTTTGCCAAGTGTGTTGAGGAGGAAGTGGGTCAAAGCTGAAGTCTGCTGCAATTACTCTCTCAGCTCCCAGCAAACAGGTTGGTGCCGTATGTTGGCTGAGTCTTGCCCGTGTTTTGCCAGGTGAGTTAAGGGTATATTGCTTTATTGACTCCAGAAACTTCTTACACTCACTCCCGAATACTTAGGGTGATCTGTGGGTCAGGTGGGTACTCAGGCACTCCAAAGGGCCCCTCTCTCTGTGCCCAGAGGGTTTGGTGAAATCTGTAGCCACCACGAGGTCCAGTGAGCTTTGACTGTAAGCAGGCTGGGCAAGACTTCAGGGGCCCTTGTATTCAGAACCCACTGTGTGACACGTATCCCAGCCAGAGAGCGACTCAGAGAGTGGAAGGAAGCAAACAGATCACTGAATCCTGCGTTTTAGGATAGGAGTCGTGGTAAAGGAACCACCCACAGGCAAGTCTGCTGCTCTCAGACTCCACTGCTGCACTGAGCCACTTGCTCTTGCTCTCCCTCCTCACCATAGATGAGGGTGGGGCCACCACCGCTGTGCATTCTTGTTCATGCTCCTCTTTGCTTAATTCCTCAAGGAGTTTGTGATAGACCTCCTCTCTCTAGGACTGTCATGTGGCAGTCCCTCCTCCACTGAAATCATTAGAGTGGGATGTCCTCAGGGACTCTGAATTGTGATTGATTCTCATTTCCTAATCCCCAAAGTAGTTTAGTCCTGAGAAACAGCACTCTGAAAAGTCTTGAGTTACATATGGATTTCTTCTCTAAGGCTTGGATTATGTGGGAAGAGTCACAGGCCCCAGAGTTAGGACTGAAAGGACTGTAAGCATGAACATCTTGGAGATTCAGTGTCAAATTTATTTCTAAGTATTTTATTTTTGATACTGTGTCTCACCATGATTTCTTATATTCAAATTCTCTTTCTGCCTCCTGAGCAGTTGAAATTATAGTCAAGCTTCTTTAAAATTGAATTATTATACTATTATTAATTTCTTATTAGTAAATTTTTATTCATTCATTCATTCATTCATTCATGTCTCAGGTAGCTAAGACTGGCATTGAGCTTACTATATAACAAAGGGTGATTTTGAGTTTCTCATCTTCCTGTCTCTTCCTCCTATGTTCTGGGATTACAGGTGTGCATCAGCACACCTAGCAAGAATTATTTGATTTGAAAAATTACCACCGTCATTAAAAGTTCTGAAATCACTGGTCAGTGGCGGCATATGCTTTTAATCCCAGCACTCGGGAGGCAGAGGCAGGTGGATCTCTGTGAGTATGAGACCAGCCTGGTCGACAGAGTGAGTTCCAGCACAGGTTCCAAAGCTAAACACATAAATGCTTTCGCGAAAAGCCTAAAAAATTAAAAGGTCTGAAATTTTGCTGAATCACAGGTTAGTTTGTTTTGATTTTCAAGACAGGGTTTCTCCGTGTAGTCCTGGCTGTCCTGGGACTCACTCTATAGATCAGGCTGGCCTTGAACTGAGGGATCTACCAGTCTCTGACTCTTGAGTTCTGGGATTAAAGCCACACGCCACCACTGGCTGGCAACAGATTAGCTCTTACGCTGTTTAGTTCAGTTTAGTTTTTTTGTCAAGTTAACACAAACTAGGGTCATCTGGGAATAGGGAGCCTCAATTGAAATAGTGCCTCCATCAGACTGGCCTGTGGACAAGTCTTTGGGGACATTTTCTTGATTAATGATTGATGTGGAATGGCCCAGCCAACTGTGGGTGGTGCTACCCCTGGACAGGTGATTCTGTTAGTATAAGAAAACAGGCTTAGCCATCCATGAAGAACAAGCCAGTAAGCAGCACTCCTCAATGGCCTCCATTTGAGTTCCTGCTTCCAGATTCCTGCTTTGAACTCCTGTCCTGATTTCCCTTCAAGATGGACTGGGGTATGGGTTATATAAGCCAAATAAACCCTCTGGCCCCAAGTTGCTTTTGGTTATGGCCTTCACTGTAACAACAGCAAACTAGAATAGTTCTAATGATTTGTTTGTAGGTTTTTTAGTATTTTCTAAAAATAGTGTTACATTTAGAGTGTTAGGCAAGGTTTATCTAGAGGACTAAGAGCTAAGAGTACACACACACACATGTATATATATTATATAATATATCATATTTATAAACCGGGATTCACTAGGTTGACTTGCATTGTAGGTGCTGGATCATCCAACATCGATGTCCACATGATAGAGAGTCTGAGACCCTGACCGCTGCTTCAGCAATCCTAATCTGGTGCTAAAGGCCTAGATGATTCCTGGGGTTGTACTGGTACTCAGTTTACATTTGAAGGCAACAATTAGAGTCTGACATCCTTGGAGGATTGCAACAGCTGCAGCAGGAGGGGGAAGGAGGAGAGAAATAGATGCACTCACCAGCAAGTAGTGGAGACAGGGAGGCAGGACTGCTTTCTCTTCAGGCCACCTAGTATCTGGGATATCTGCCGACAGGAGCTGCCCTGCTATGGGAGTAGGGATTCTCCCCTTGGTAAATCCTTTCTGGAAACATCCTCACAGATACCGTGCATGGTGCATCTCTTAGTTCAATAGTTGCCAACACTGCTTGTGACCCTTTAATACAGTTCCTCGTGTTGTAGTGAATCCCAACCATAAACACTAATTTTGTTGTCACTCCATGACTGTAATTTTGCTACTGTGATGAATTATAATATAAACATCTGTGTTTTCTGATGATCCTAGGTGACCTCTGTGAAAGGCTTGTTTGACCCTCAAGGGGGTCCAGACGCTTGGTTTGGAAATAGTTGTCTTAGTTGATTCAAGGTCCTATCAAGTTGATAAGATTACACACTCATTTCCATTTCTTTTTTGGTTTAGTTGTTTTTCTCCTGCCTGTTTTTTGTTTGTTTGTTTGTTTCTGAGACAGGGTGTCACTATGAAGTCCTAAGGGAACAATTTGCAGAGAAGAAAGGTTTATTTTGACTCCCAGGTTTGGAGGCCTCAAGCCACCATCACACATCTTGTTCCGAGCCCAAGTGGCAAGACAGAGTGTCACGGTAAGGAGTATGTCCAGCAAAACCACTCGCCTCATGGCAGACAAGGCAGGGAACAAGGCAGTGAGGAAGAGTTCCAGAGCAAGCCATAGGCAGGAAGGATGGCCACCAGGGACATACTTCCTCCTACTGTGCCTACCTCTGGAAGTTTCCACCACCTTTGATTAATGCCATCAGTTGTGAATCCTCAAAGGATTATCTCACAGGTGAAGCCTGAGCTCTCACAAGCCACCACTTCCCAAGCTCATCACATCAAGGCCAAGCCATTAGCATGGGAGCCTTTGGGAGAACACTCTGTAATCAAACCTCAACACCCACAAATAGGACTCGGTGCCTTCTTTCTTCCTTATTCCCACTTCTTGTCTTTGTAATGCCCTTCAGACTTCCCGGAGAATAGAAGCTGTTGACGACTGCATCCAAGTGCCAGTCCTTTCTCTGTGTAACACTGATGGGTCTCTTGACCGGGCTGGCTCCTTTTTACTCCTCAGTAGCAGGGCTTTTATTCTAAGTCCATCTACTGAAATTACCCTATGGATTTTTCTTTGTTCTCTCCATACAGTAAATCATGTGAACTGACTTGCTGTCCAGCACACTTGCATTCTTAGGAGAAATCCTATTTACCAAGATGAACTTTAAGGCATGGTGAAGTCAACTGATGAACACTGATGCTCAGAAAACAATATTTAATATCCAAAGTGTAACAGCTTTTTTCCTCTTCATTTTTATTTCTTATTTAGGTTTGTTGAGTTTCTTAAATGTGGATACTGATGTTTTGGAGAACTTTTGGTGATTGTTTTTCCAAAATAGTTTCTACTTCTATCCTTCTTAGCCCCAAAGAATACCTGTTTTGTTCTAAGAATAGCTGTTTTGATCTAAGAATACATGTTTTGATCTAAGAATAGCTGTTTTGATCTATCTGATTCTATTCCAAAGGTCCTTGAAGCTTTATTCTTTCAATTTCAATTTCTATGTTCTACAGATTGGGTTTCTGCTTATCTTTCCTCAAATCCACTGACTTTCTCAGGCTGTGTTTACTTTCCTATTAAACCCTCTTAAACACTTTAATTTCTTGCGACTTTGCATTCCATGTTTGCATTTGGTTCTTTTTCTCTTTCTGTATTCAAGATATCATCATTTCAACTCTTAAATATGTTTAGAGAACATCTGTTTTCAGATATGTTTCTTTTAGTTCCACCATCTGGCCCTTATTTGGGCTAGTTTCTAATAGGGGAATTGTCTTGGCTCTGGGTCCAGAGATGTGCTGCTTCTTTGTCTGAATGCATTGGAATTCCAGATTGCACATCGTGCATGTGACAATGTGCTCAAGACTTCTGACTACTCCATGCTTCTCTGTCTAGTTTCTGTCCTTGTAGACAGCTTGGCTACGTTCAAACTATAAACTGTCTAGCCATTGTCTGAAATTTCTATTTAGCTTTTTTTTTTTTCAGCCTTCTAGACAGGCTCCTTGGAGATCCCCCCGCCCCCACACATGCACACACAGAGGTGGGGAACAGAGGGCTGTGGAAATGAATAGAATTTACAAGCACAGGTCTGAAGGCTCCCATCCTGGGGTGGCTCCCTTTTTAATTTCACACCCCAAGTCCAGCCATTTTAGCAATGTAACAGTGCATTTTCTCCTGCAGTTAGGATTCTATTTTCCTGCAGAGTCGGAGTTTCTTGTCCCTCAGGGCTGGGCAGCCTCCTCAGCTGAGAAACCACGCAGAGGTTCTTCTTTCAAGTGCTGACCCCCTTCCAGTTCCTGCCTGCTTTTGGTCACTCTCCAGCGCCCTCACATAGACATTGTTTGTATTCTTTCATAGTGAACAATTGCTTTCTGCAGGGCCTGTGGTCTCATATCCACTACTTTGCACTATCAAAAATGAAACTCCAGGTGACCACACTCTGAAGCCCGCTGTTGTATTAGGTGCATTTGGTTTGTTTCATTGGTGAATGACAATCGGGTTTCCTAATCAATAGCTCTTATTTGAGCAGAGTGAAGGGGCTTGCCTACAACCTTGGGTAACTACATAGAAATAATTTAACTACTGCAACATTCTTTTTGTTTGTTTATTTTGAGACAGGGTTTCTTTATGTGACCCTGACTGTCCTAGAGTTTGCTATGTAGACCAAGCTTAAACTCACAGCGGATCCTCTGCTCCTGAGTGCTGGGGATTCAAGGCAAGCACCACCATGCCTGGTTTAACTGTAACATTCTTGAGGGATTAACCAGGAGAATTTTTAAGGACAAGTTTTCATTCAAATAATTTGTTGAAGCTCTTAAAGGAAATGGAGCAACCAAGGAAAAGGAAGGCTGTTTTAAAATTGATTGCTATTTCAGATTACAACCTCAGTAAAAAAAAAAAACAAAAAAACACAAAACAACAAAAACACACATGGTGCCTAAATGACATAACAAACTAAAGATTGTAGAACTATGTGTGTGGATTTGTGTACAGGATCTTGTTCTATAGCCTAGGCTGGCCTCCAGTTCACAACCCTCCTGCCTTAACCTCCTGGGTGCTGGGATTACAGTCTGTGTGACAAATATACCCAGGAAGAAAATGTTTCATACAAAATTTAAACAATTATTATTTCTTAGCACTTTTAGGGCAGAAATTGCATTTTACAATTTACATAGTGGATTTCTTAGAGTTTCTTCACATGACAAAGAAGCATATAGGAGAGATAAGATCAGTTCAGTAAATAGTTTATTGGTTATAGTAAGTAAAATCACACATTACAATATAGTTTTCAGAACAAAAATTGGCCCCTCTTGAAAGTTCACCACATCAAATATGTAACTAATATGTTTGAGATTGCAGGGCACAACGTTTTATTTAAAAATGCTTAATGGAAAGTGAGACATATTAGATACTTGCATCAAAGACGGCTTGCTCTCAAGAACTAGAGACGGTTTGACAAAGAGTGCTGATTGCTCTTCAAGGGTATCTGGGCTCTATTCTCAGCACCCACATAGGAGCTCACAACTGTCTTTAACTCTGGTTCCAGAGTATCCAATGCTCTCTCCTAGACTCCGAGGGCACCAGGCTGTTGTAGAATATTATTTTAAGCTGTGTTACTTTTGTTTATGCTGTGGAGTATTTATTTAATGATGCAAAGATGTGTTGCTTTTGTTTATGCTGCATTTGTTTAACTCTGTGAAACTGTGATTATTTGCCTAGCTAAACACTTGATGGTCTAATAAAGTGCTGAATCCAGTTGAGAAGCAAGAGAAAGGATAGGTGGGGCTGGTAAGCAGAGAGAATAAGTAGGAGGAGAAATCTGAGAACAGGAGAAAAAGAAGCAAGTTAGAACAGGGAAAGGAGGCCACCAGGGGCCAGCCGCCCAGTCACCCAGCCAGCCAGGGAGTAAGAGTGAAAGAAAGATATACAGAAGTAAGAAAAGGAAAAAGCCCAGAGACCAAAGGTAGATGGGATAATTTAAGTTAAGGAGAGCTGGCAAGGAACAAGCCAACCTAAGGCCGGGCATTCATAAGTAATAATAAGCCTCTGTGTGTGATTTAGTTTGGTGCTGGGTGGCAGGCCCCCAAAAGAGCCAAAAGGAGTCAAAGAGCCAAAGAGTAAAAAACAAACAACACCAGACACACATGTGGTACACAGAAGTACATGCTGGAAAAAACACTTGTATGAATAAATTTTTTTTTAAAAAAGCAAACAAAAAAAGAAAAAAGGGGAAAGAGATAAATGATCGCTTTTTTAAAAAAACTTAGTTAAATCTGTGATAATTTTCCTAAGGTGACACTGGGGTTCCTTAGAGAGTCTGTCAATCACAGCTTTGGATTTAAAACACTTGTAATAAATCTCTTTGATGAGAGATTTTTTACTTATTGTAATAAATCTCATCTAAGAGATTTATTTTATTATTATTATTGTTATATAAAATGATCCAGTTTTTTCCCTTCATAGGACAAAAGTCCTGGCACCTTTAGCTTCAGGCTACTTTAATGACACCATTCATTAGCTGAATTATAGAACTTTCTTTCAAGGCAATTAAAATCATGTCTGGTAAAAAGCACTTGAGGGTTCCTTGTTTTAATATTCTTCTAAAGAAATTCGACACAGTTGAGAACAAGTGTTACCTGAGGCCTTCATTGGTAACGATAGCACAAAGCAGTTAAAAAAAATTCTGATCTGTGTTCCAATATCCCAGGACAGAAGCAAGAAGGAAGAAATGTATTTGCTAGTCATACAGTAAACGTGTCTTATTGAAGGCACACATCCTAAAAGCTTTCTCTAAGGATGGCCCAGGAATCAATACAGAACAGTAAAGTGGCTGCTTTGTCTGCCTTCCAAACAGCACTGTAGACAATAAATATTTAATGGCAGACATACCACTATGCTCAATGTAAGGAATAATGGCCTGCAAAGTAGCTGGGTGGATTCTGTTACACTGAAGGATCAAGAGAATTACAATTAGGCTAATGATGAAAGCTTTTAAGTCTTTGCCTCAAGGCTCTCATCCTGGGCTTGTCATAAAGCCCATGTTCCTGGTCCATAGGACTGTCACATATGCAGACAATCACATACTCACTGTCATACTGGACTCATGGACCTAAGGTTGGACACGTGTGTGTAGGTGGGAAGGTGGCTGTGAAAAAGGCTGTCTTTTAAATCTAGATCATGCTTACTGTCTCCTAATTTCTTTGTCTTTCCTTTGTATGTGTGCACGCACACACATGCTAGTGATCACATGTGCATGCACAGAGACTGATGTGGAACTGTCTTCCTCTATTATTATACTCCACCTTATTGGTTTTTAAACAGGGTCTCTGACAACCTGGAGCTCACTGATTGGCTAGGCTGGCTACCCAAGGAGCTTCAGAAATCTGACTCCACTCCCGAGTGCCAGGATTACAGAAATGCATCCCCCCCATGCCTAGTTTTCACTTGGATGCTGGAGATTCAAATTCCCCCAGCTTCCTAAAGATCATATTTCTTTTTTTCTCTTGGTTTTTCATGACAATAGTATGTTTCTGTGTGGCCTTGGCTGTTCTAGAACACTCTCAATAGAGCAGGCTGGGCTTGAACCAGAGATCTGCCTGCCTTTGCCTCCCTAGTGCTGGGATTAATGGTATGTGCCACCACCAGCTATTTTTTTTTTTAATTTTGAGACAAAGTTTCACTGTGTAACCCTGGCTGGCCTGGAATTAATTTTGTAGACCAGGCTGGCCTTGAACTCACAGAGATCCACCTGCCTCTGCCTTCCAAGAGCTAGGATTAAAGGCATGCGCCACCACACCCAGCTTCTTTTTCTTTTAAAAATAAACCTCCATTATCTTTTTTCTTTCCTTTTTTTTGAGACTTACTCATGCTTTGTGTGTTTGAGTGTTTTGTTTGTGCATGCAACACATGTGTGTGGTGCCCTCAGAAGTGAGAAGAGAGCACATCAGATCCCTAGGGACTGGAGTTACAGGTGGTTGTGAGCTGTATGGATGCTGGGAATTGAACCTAGGGCCTCTGGAAGAGAAACCTCTGATTAGCTGAACCATCTCTCTGGCCCACCCAAAGCTACGTTTCTATCATTAATATAAAGTGAATTCTTATCTTTCCAAAACTTGTCAAGATTGGGTTTTACAACTCTTGTATTTTTTCCATGTTACATACTTGCATGGGAGGCATCACATAGGTGAATTTACCTGTTCTAATTTTCAATAAAACCCTGACCTTTAATAACACAATGATGTAGTGTAAATGTTCTTCTGTAAACCTTTGCCCATTCATCAGATAGAATGCTCAAACAACTGCTTATTTCTTTGTGTGCTTGGGAGAACTAGGTTATCAGGTTATATTTGTAATAAATCTAGTCTATACTCCAAATTTTGCTTTATAATTTCTAATTTTACATGTTGCTGTGTGGTAATTAAAATGTGAATACATTTAATTAATCCCTTTGCATTTATTAAAAGCCTCCATCTACTTTAGTGATTAGAAGTGCATGTTTCCTCCACATCCAGGATAAATATGGTTTTTTTCTCTCTCCCTTAAAAAAAAACATTGCTTTTTTAGTTTTTCCGCAGCTGGAATTCATTGCACTGTTTGATCACTTGCATTTATGTCTCTAAGCTGTTATTTTCTGTATTTGGCAGATAATTTAAGGGGCCACCTCTTGCCCTGTGTTTGTTTTCTGTGTGGTAGTTAGGTCCAAACTATGATAAATTAATGCTCATCACTGTTGCAGTATGTTTAGGTTTTCAAATGTTCTAAACCAACATTCATTGCCTAGGAACATGCATCTATTTATTTTCCATTGCCACTTCTCCCAAGAATCTCATTGCTACGGAAGTAACTTTCCTCACAGTCATGCGGTGCACTGCAGCCATGAGAACAATATCAGGCAACTTGGCCAACATGCAAACACTGTAGAGTTTACTTGAACAAGGTCGTATGATTTTATAGGTCTTATATCTTAACATGCAGTTTTTGTAATCATAGTGTGATCATATGCACTGGACTATATTGCTTTTGTCTTTAGTCTTTCTAAAAAAAAAGAGTATAACATTGTGCTTCAGTAATGTTTAATTTAATTGTCAGAATTTAGTCATAAAAATTATGCTTAGAGTTAAATTTATTTCATAGTATCTAATGCTTTTTGGTAAGGTGAATTCTGTCACATAGATTTATATATTCCTTTTCTATTTCAACTATGGTACCATAAAAAGTTTTAAAAAATTAAAATTTACATTTAATGTAAATATTGTTTACATTCCATGTTTTGTGATAGTAGTCGCATGAAATTGACTCAAGGGTTTCTGACTCAGGTTTTCAATCTTTTGTTGTAGCAAGGAGGAGAGGGCTGCGTTCCCAGCGCCAGGTTAACTTATGCCCAAAATAATTACACAGAAACTGTATTCATTTAAACTATGCCTGGCCCATTAGTTCTAGCCTCTTCTTAGCCAACTCTTACATCTTGGTTCAGCCCATTTCGTTATTTTTTTTAATATTTATTTATTTATTATGTATACATTATTCTGTCTGTGTGTGTGCCTACAGGGCAGAAGAGGGCACCAGACCCCATTACAGATGGTTGTGAGCCACCATGTGGTTGCTGGGAATTGAACTCAGGACCTTTGGAAAAGCAGTTAGTGCTCTTAACCTCTGAGCCATCTCTCCAGCCCCGTTCAGCCCATTTCTAGTAATCTGTATTCACCACAAGGATGTAGCTTACCGGCATGAGGCTAACCAGTGTCCATCTTGGGCTGGAGAAACATGGCATCTGCCATACTGTCTTCTTTCTCCCAGCATTCTGTTCTGTCTACTCTGCCCACCTAAGGGCTGCCCTATCAAAAGGCCAAGGCAGTCTCTTTATTAACCAATGAAAGCACCCAAAATACAGAAGGACCTCCTATACTATTTTGTTTTTGATGGGACATGTTATGCTATCCACCTTGCACACAAACAGGCTCAAACCATCAATCTGTTTCAGCTCCAATCTCAGGAGGGGAGGTTACAGGTTTTTATTTATTTTTTTTATTGATATTTATTGAGCTCTACATTTTTCTCTGCTCCCCTCCCTGCCTTTTCCCTCCCCACTTCAGCCCTTCCCCAAAGTCCCCATGCTCCCAATTTACACAGGAGATCTTGTCTTTTTCTACTTTCTACTTCCTATGTAGATTTGATCTATGTAAGTCTCTCTTAGTGTCCGCATTGTTGTCTAAGTTCTCTGGGATTGTGGTTTGTAGGCTAGCTTTCTTTGCTTTATGTTTAAAAACCACCTATGAGTGAGTACATGTGATAATTGTCTTTCTGTGTCTGAGTTACCTCACTCAAAATAATGTTTTCTAGCTCCATCCATTTTCCTGCAAAATTCAAGATGTTGTTATTTTTTTTTTCTGCTGTGTAGTCCTCCATTGTATAAATGTACCACATTTTCCTTATCCATTCTTCAATCGAGGGGCATTTAGGTTATTTCCAGGTTCTGGCTATGACAAACAAAGCTGCTATGAACATAGTTGAGCACATGTCCTTGTGGCACAATTGAGCATCCTTTGGATATATACCCCAAAGTGGTATTACTGGGTCTTGAGGAAGGTTGTTTCCTAATTTTCTGAGAAATCTCCACACTGACATCCAAAGGGGTTGTACCAGCTTGCATTCCCACCAGCAATGAAGTGTTCCTTTTTCCCCACAGAGGTTACAATTTTTTGTTCTGTTTTTTGTTTGTTTGTTTTTTAGACAGGGTTTCTCTGTGTAGCTCCTGGCTGTCCTGGAACTCCCTCTGTGGACCAGGCTGGCCTATTCAGAAATCCGCCTGCCTCTGCCTCGTGAGTGCTGGATTAAAGGTGTGCACTACTACCACTTGGGTTCTTCTTTTGATTTTTTTAAGTAAGGGATTTGCATTTACTTCTTTTACTAAAAAATAATTCATGTTTTTTAAAGTTTGTATTATTTTGGAGCTATATGTCTGGAGTCAGAACACACACAAAAACAAATCAAAACAAGATCATGAAGAGCAGAGTCACACTGATCTGGGTTTCAAGCCTAGTTTTGTTGTTTATTAGCTGCTACGTGAAGTGGAAGAATGTTTATTTATTTTTGAGAAAAGGTCTGTGTGACTCAGGCTGGTCTTGAACTTGCAATCCTTATTTTAGGTTCTTAAATGCTGGGATTAAATGTGTGTGTCACCATAATCTTTGTGAATATTTATAGCTAGTCTGGGTTTAAATTTGATAGTTCATTAAATAGTATAATATTACCTAATCAGGTTGCTTTGAATACTTGGGAAATTAAATATGTATATATAAAGTATAAAATGCTTCAAAAGTGTATGGTGCCTTTAATCCCAGTATTCAGGAGGCAGAGGCAGGCAGATCTCTGTGAGTTCAAGGCCAACTTGGTCTACAAGAGCTAGTTCCAAGGCAGGCTCTAAAACTACAGTGAAACCCTGTCTTGAAAAACCAAAAACAAACAAACAAACAAAAACCACCACCACCAACAACAAAAAACTGCATGGTACTCAACCAAGGTTCAATATTATTATCTTTGTCAGCCTGATAATTAACCTTTATAACTAAAAGATGTAACCAAGAAATTTCTGACTCCGTAATACTTGTCAAAATACCATTTACTGTTGTCTAACCAGTAACGCCTCAGTTACTGTGTCTATAGGTTCAAAATTGCCTGCTCTGATAGTACCATCTTTATCATTAAATAATTCCTTCTACATTGTATTTCCTATGCCTTTATTTTTGACCTTGTTACTTTCCTGTCTTAAACGATTTTCACAAGATAACCTTGAAGATCCTTCCAAACAACAATAGGGTTTTGTTTTGTTTTGTTTTTTGTTTTTTTTTTTGAGAAAGAAAACAAAGCACTTCCAGCTTTCTTTGTGCTGAGGTAGCTTAGCTAGCTCTACTCTGTTGTATTTTAACAGAGTCCCGTGCTTTTATGGAGCAAATTCCAAGCCAAATAAGCACAGATCTTGAGAAAATCTAGGTTTAAATTCTAACCAAGAAGCTTAAGTCAAACCAAGTAGCATATGTGGAGACTATTTGCAAAGTATGCGTGTTGGTAGGCCTTGAATACAAGCTGACAGCCTTCTGTCTTTCCTTTCCTCTCATGGCTCCTGTCTTTATAAGCATTCTGCTAACCATTTTGAATTCTACTGTCTGTGCCTGCCATACAAGGTTTGGGGCCAGATCTTTCATTTGCTAATCATCTGTACCCAGTGGTTGTTGTTTCTGAAATTCCAAGTTATCCAGTAGCATAAATGGAGGAACAATCATAGAAAGCCCACGGACAGCATCTGTAACACAATTAGATGGTATGGTCTTTGCATGAAACTCAAGATACAAATAACGGAAGGACGCCATAGGCAGGTTCAAGAGCTCTGGATACCTGCAACCAGTAGAAATTACAGGAAAGCAAGGGGCTCTGACAGAGCTCAGGATCTCACTGCAGCCCACAGATGCTCGCCAGAAGAGGCTCTGTTTGAGAGCAGTTGCGCAAAGTGGAAGAAATCTTGCACATTCCAGGGTCAAACGATGTGAAGGGTTTGGAGGGGGCACTGGGTGTTGAAAACTAACCAGTCAAGTTTCTACTCTCAACAAGCAGCACACCAAGAAGCAGCTTCTAGAAGAATATTCACTAAGCAAATTGGGAATAACAGAGGTCCAAGGGAGAGGAGGTCCAGACGAAAGGAAGAAGGATGAAAGGAACAGAAAGCCCCAGGATGAAAGCTGCCATGTTCTCACTCCGTAGATGAGCAACAACAAAAAGAGAACCACAAAATTACCGAGCTGGAAAAACTATGCCAAATTCCGTCTCCTTTCAAAAATTGAGGTAAATTATTTCACATTTAAAAATGGTCAAGAGTTGGGTAGAGTGACTCAAGCCTGTAATCCCTAAGGGTGGGTATCTGAGGCAGGAGGATTGCCAGGAGTTCAAGATCAGTCTGGGCTACATAATAAGTTTCAGCCTATATAGCTTGGACTTCATTTAAAACCTTTATTAAAAAATAAAATAAAGCTACAAGCAAAAACATGACCAAGAAATTATCAAAGTTAATTCCCACAGAAAATTACAACGTAGAAGGGTTGGGGGTGTAGTTCAGTTTTAGAACGTTTGCCTAGCATATGTAAGGATTTGGGCTTGATTCCCAGCACTGGTAAATGAATTAATGAATAAAAAAGAAACTGAATATTATCCTTATAGATACAAGCAAAAATGCCCAAAATCATTTATAGAGTAGATCAAAATAGTTACTTCTTATTTCACTTTATACTATTTATTAAGCTATAAATTTGTTTTGAATGAAGTTTTGTGTTGTATTTCATATTTGCCAAGGATGAAAACAATCAGACCCATCTTTCTGCATTCAGGCGTGAAATTACACACACACTTGATGGGCTGCCTTAAGGTCCATATGCATCTTAATGCAACTCTGTTGAGAAGTGACCTGGAATACCAAATTTAAGATACATAACTCTGTGTATTCATGCTGAAAGTAATTTATGTGTCTTCTAAATTTTCATCAACAGAAAAGTCTTTTATACTAAAGATAATTAGGAATGAAGTGGAATTATTTCTTGCTGCCAGAAGGCAGCTGGCAAGATGTAAGAAGAAAAAAAAAGGCCAGGCGGTGGTGGCACATACTCAGCACTCAGGAGGCAGAAGCAGGCTGATCTTTGTGAGTTCCAGACCAGCCTGGTCTACAAGAGCTAGTTCCAGGACAGTCAGAACTGTTACACAGAGAAACCCTGTCTCGAAAAACCAAAAAAAGACCCACCTATTTGCCTCTTTTCAAGTATCAATATTAATATTTTAAAATATTACTCTTTTCTATTTTCATTGATTTACAGTATATATACTACACAAAACTCCAGTGCTACACAGTTTTTACAAATGAATGTTTTTTACTGATTAGGAAGTATAAGTGGAGGGATATTGTTTCCTCATTCAAATAAGAACATGAATTGGAGGTTTGAAGGGAGACAGGCTGGCACTTTTAGTAGACTTCAAGGAATGTTGTTTTGGATAAATGTGGATCTTTCTACAGCCCTGGGTTTGTAGACAAAGAAGAGTAGAAATGATTGAATCAGTAATTCAAAACCTGAGATAATGCACTAACAATAAAAAAGAATATTAATAATACCTGCATTTCACCCTCATGGTGATTCTCTGAGAGCTAAAGAATTAATTTTATAAAAGAGAAATTAAGATCTAAGCCAGAAAATCAGTTGACACACATCTGTGTGGAAAAATCAAACTTAGATTTCTAGAGTTGGTCTTTAAGTATGATAATGATATTTTTCTATTTGACTCCCCTGTTTAATATGTGTGGTTAATTGGTTTGCAAATGAGTAGGAATTAGTCATAATTTTGTAGGTATTTAAAAAGATATTACAGCTGGACGGTGGTGGCGAATGTCTTTAATCCCAGTACTAGGAAGGTGGATCTCTGTGAGTTTGAGGCCAGCCTGGTCTACAAGAGCTATTTCCAGGACAGGCTCATATATATATTTTTTTCTGAAACAGATAAATCTTCCATGGTGTTCAGTTTCTGCATTGGATTAACAACTGGATTAACTAACCAGAAGGACTGGTTAGTCCTTCTCAGTGTTTCTAGAATCTCACAGCTAAGATCAACTTACTCTCTGCTAACTCATTTGGCACTAATTTACAAAGCAGGTTAACTGCATTTTAATTGAGACAAACATAGTCTATACTAATGCACATAGAAAATCATGATGGTGTTACGATGATTTGATTAAGAATCGGCCCAACAGGCTCATATATTTGAATGCTTGGTCCCATTGAATGGAATTGTTTGGGAAGGGTTAGAAGGCGTGGCCTTGCTGGAGAATGTGTGTCGCTGTGGGTGGGCTTTGAGGTTTCAAAAGTCTAGTTCTCTCCACCTCCTACCTGAGATCAGATATAAGCTCTCAGCTTTTGCTCCAGCTCCATGTCTGTATACCTATTGCCACATTCCCGCCATGATGATCATGCATTATCCTCTTTAACTGTACACAAGCCCCCCAATTAAATACTTCCCCTAAACATTGTCTTGTTCATGGTGTTTTCTTTTTAATTTTTATTTATTCTATATGCATTGGCACTTTGCTTACATGTATGTCTGGGTGAGGATGCCAGATCCCCTGGAACTGGAATTACAGACAGTTGTGAGCTGCCATATGGGTGCTGAGAATTGAACCTGGGTCCTCTGGAAGAGCAGCCAGTGCTCTTAACCAGCCCTATTGATGACATTTTGTCATGGCAACAGAATAGTAAACTAAGATAGAAGTTTTCAATAGCTTTGTTCTGAACTGCCTATCCCATGTTTGGGATTGAAGGGTTGCTAGGTAACAGCATGAGAACTAATTGCTGCTCATTGCTGTTTCTAGCTTTTTTTTTTTTTTTTTTTTTTTGCTAAGATATAGACCACTCTGGTCCACCTGTGGACTGAGTACCACCTACATAAGGAGAAGATTTCATAGCCAATAATGTAATCAAGAGCCATGACTCGTTAAGTGCCAGCATTGTAACATGGGATTATCTGGCATTCACCTGGCCACAGAGAAGCAAGATTAAACCCACTGGGTGTTGTGATTGCTTAATACTATTTTCAGATGATTGCTGATGTAGCAATAGGGCCTAGGTCAGTAGTTCTCAACCTGTAGGTCACAGTTCCTCTTGTGTGTGGTGGGGTCTATGACCCTTTCATAGGGGACACCTAAGACCATTGGAAAACAGAGTTACTTATATTACAACTCATAAGAGTAGCAAAATTACAGCTATGAAGTAGCAACGAAAATAAGTTTTTGGTTGGGGGGGTCACAACATGAGGAACTGTATTAAAGGGTCTCAGCATTAGGAAGGTTGAGAATCACTGGTTTAGGGGTTTGGGGGTGAGTTGAAAAGTGACCCTTAGCTCTTGAAGAACTTGCATCTGGTGGAAGCACAGGGAAGATGTTTGCATGTTGAACAAAGTTTAGGGGAATGGGAATCATCTTTAAGGTATGAGACTTCAGTGGCATAGATTTCCGATTAATATTTGTCATCGAGCAGAAAATACAGTGAAGCTGAGCAGAAAGCCTCTTTTGAAGGGAACACTGCACCTGAGTGTAGGGAAGCCTGATCCAGCTCCAGCGTGACTCAGTCATGACTCATTGTCAAGGGTGATTTTACAGAGCAGTGTTTTCTTAGTCATGACATTTCAGGCGCACAAAGTAAACATTTTCAACGAGCTTGCATAACAAACTGGTAGTGCTATATTTTTCTTAATTTCTTCCTAATATGATGAGGCCCACAGCAGAACTGTGGAGCAGCTTGTTTGTGTGTGAACTAAAATAATTTTGGCATCACGTTAGAGAAACATTTCCTTCTACAGGGTCTACAAATGGCAACCGTTGGTTGGGGGAGATGAGAGAATTTGAGATTTTTAGGTCTCAGATAGTTTTGGTAAAAAGGAAACATATTGCTTCGGTGTTACTGTGGCAAAACCCTTCCCTTGAGATGCTTCATTTACAACCTGGCAGGCTTTTGCAAGAGACGCCTGGCTCTGATAGGCACCGCTCTGGAACATTCAGGAGGGAATCCAGCTGAATTTGCAAGCCCAGTAGGAGAAGGTCAGAAGAAACCCAAGAACTGCTAGTTAATCAGGATATTTCACAGTTTTCATGGTCTCATTTTCTCACTATGTAGCAGTTGCTACAACTGGTCAGTTTATATATCAGACCATCTAGCTTACTGTCTTGAGACACAGGAATTAGACATTTATAACGTACATTTTCTCTAAGTCACCAACACTATCACAAAATCCAAACATTCTTGAACTTGTTTTTTTTTTTTTTTTTTTTAGCAGTAGTAACCACTGCTAACACGTCTTCAGCTGCGATGAAATGGGCGGCTGGCAAGTCTGTGGAATGTTGTGGAAAGCCGCTGTTTACCTTCGAGGCAAGAGACTGGTGGCGGTGTTATAATTCCACTACCAGCATGTCAGAACTTCTGAAGTCTACATGAAGGAGCTGCTGTCCTATTCATATCTATTTATAGCCAACCTCTGACCGTCTAATGCTGCTCTAAGGCTGGGATGAAATTAGCCTGACTCCTGACTGGAAAACTATCGTTGTCCATGTGTGCGTGTCCTGGGGATCGAACTCAGGACCTAGGGCCCCATACTTGCTAGGTAAATGCTCTACCATTGGGCCGCAATATATTGTCTTTTTCTCCCTGGTCAGCCCTCATTCAGTAATCTTTATCTGAAAAATGAAAGACTGTTTTTTTTTTGTTGTTGTTTTGTTGTGTTTTTCTTGGACTTCCATGCCAGACAGAATTTTGCTTCCTTTATGTGACGCCTTTTGAAAATGGCAATTAAGAACTGGTTGAGACACTTGGATACTTTAATCTGTTCCTCAATATTCTGTTTATTGCTTTTCCTGCTTTATGGCTGAAATATGTATCTTTCTCATTGGTCAACTTGAAGAATTTGCTCTCTGTCTTTTAGAGTTGTTCAAATCCCTGCTCAATGAAACAGTGGCGGAAGTTTAAGCAAGTATCAAGAAAAGGAGCTGAATTAGAACAAAGTGAAAATGACCCCAAGGGATTCCCATAGTATTGCTTCCTCGCTACTCAGACCAGCTGCTGGAGTTTCCCCCTTGAGAGTTAAGCCGGGCTCCTTTCCCCTTCCTGAATTAATGTGACCCTGGGAAAGCTGGCTCAAGCTCTACCCTGGGAGATAGCAGTGTGAGTGAAAGGCATTGACAGTCCCACCATTCTCTACACCCGCATAGCACATTTGCTAGACTCCATGCACGGAAGTCTTTATATATAAAGGAACTAGAGAAGAAGCAAGGTTAAAAGTAACAATTGAGCACTTTTGCTCCATCATTATTAAAGTACTGGAAACGTGGTTATTTGTCTTGTTTATAAAAAGACATGTTCATTCTTTATAACAAATCACAAGTGGGGAAACATCTTTAATGTGTCTACTCTTATTAACATGGATCCAAATGTAAAATATGTGAGATTATATCAAGTGAAATCTTTCTCTTCAAAATTGACCCTCCAGTGTCTGGACTTCCCAAGATACTTTGAAGATACCATGAAATAAATTCTGGAAGTTTATTTTGGAAGTGAATTTTGTGTGTGTATGTGTATATGTGTGTGTGTGTTTGAGGTAGCTTTTTTTTTCTCTGTAGCTTTGGAGTCTGTCCTGAAACTAGCTCTTGTAGACCAGGCTGGCCTCGAACTCAAAGAGTTCTACCTCCAAGCGCTGGTATTAAAGGTGTGTGCCACCGCAGTCCAGCAGAAGTGTATTTTTACATATTATTTTGTTTATATGAACAAAATATGTATACAATGTAAGTATATGGATTTTATCTGCTTAATAGAAATGGCACATACTATTAGATAATGTTGCATTTAAAATTAAGCACACAATGTATTTTAGGAGATTATTTCCTAATTGTACAAAGTTCCTTCTTTTTTTTTTTTGCAGGGGGCAGGTTTTAAGACAGAATTTCTCTGTGTAGCCCTGGCCATCCTGGAACTCTCTCTGTAGACCAGATTGGCCTCAGACTCATAGATCCTCTTGCTTCTGTCTCTGCCTCCTGAGTGCTGGGAATAAAGGAGTGCCCACTACCAGTTGTTTTTCATGTCTTCACAGGATTTTATGACTATGTTATAATTTTTAATTAATAAACCCTTATTCATGAGTTCATTAATCAGCATGTTGTTTTTTAATCTGCTATTACTAGACACAGGGCTGAAATAGTCATGGTTTTATACACATGCAATTTGTTGGGTGTAATATAAGATAAACTCTCCATATGTGGACTTTTTAATAAAAAAATCTGTGCATCTGTAATTCTGTTAGTATTCTGAATTATATAGAGGTCACTGTAAGTTACATTCACATCTGCATAGTGATTGCCTGTCTTCACATACACTAACACCCGGTGACTATCAAATATTCTAATCTTTGACAGTTTGCCAAGTGAAACAGAGATTTTTTTTTTCAATATAGTCTTTAACTTTCATTTTTCCTCCGAGGAAAAGACAGTGTAACTTTTCTTTAGAAGATAGGACCACAAAGTTATGCTGAGCTGTTATCTGATCCTTAATGTCATTCCAGGACTCTGTAGCAGGTTAGCGTTAGAGTTGAGAGGTCAGGAACATGGCTATGTGCCCAGAACTAAGAGGAGCAGAAAATCCAATAGGCCTTCATGACTCTTTAGCTGGACAGAGCCTCTGATGATGATCCTGGGTCACTTCTGTTTTTTTATGTGAATGCAATTAGAAGCTAAGTTTCTGATTTCCACACCCACAAAATTATCTCCAATTACTTCAGTGCCTTTTGTTTTCTTTTCTCAGTTTATCTTATAGAAATGAAAAAGCGAAAGTGGCTCCGTATTTACAGATAGAACTAAATCACTCAGTAGGATGGAGTTGGGTGGTAGCATGGGGTGTGTGGAGCACATTGGGCCAAATCATCTGGGTCACAAGTGAGTTCTAAAGGTTTAAATAATATGTTTAACACAAGGAGTAATCTCCCTGGGGAGGAGGCATGCTGTTAATTAGCATAATTATCTCATGACTTGTCAGACAAACATCCATGGCTTTTTGTTTTGTTTTGTCATGTGCCTTTCTCATAAAAAAGAATTATCCAATGGTGTTTATGCTGTATCACTTTAAAATTAGTCACGTGCTTTTCCTGGCAGCTGGAGATCACGTTACCGCAGGGATTTCAAAGATAAGAGGCATTATCTGCTGGCACACGGAGAAAGAAAAAAAAATTAGGCCCGCTTTGCTCTCGCTCACAGTGTGACCATGTGCATGTCGCTTGGCTTTTCTGACTTGCCTGTTCTCACTTAATAATAGAGATAATCATTTAACCTATTTACACCAGGGTCTACTTGTGAGCAAAGAATGGATCATTGTCCACGTGAAAACACTTAAAGCTATAAACAGCAACGCTATTAGTTCATCCAGCAGTCATAGTATAGGCAACATTTGAAATGCTTTTTCTCCTCCCCTCCCTCCACCGCCCCCCCCCCGCCCGCCACACCTCAAGAAACTTAAAATGCTTTCCGCAACCCCATGCCAGGTAGTTTCACATATGCATACAAATAAGCATATATTAAATTTAGTGCACTGATTGTCTGACATTTAATGGCTCAGAAATGTTTTTATCTCTCACGGGAGGACTATCACTCTTAAGGAAAAGTTTGTATTAAGATATGCATTAAAATATGCCTCTTAAGGAAAAATTTGTATTAAAATATGCCTCAGTTCGTTCCAGAACAAGGATCTTGTTTGTAAAGAGGTCGGATCTAGCTACTCCGAGTCCCACTACCTTCCCATTTTTTATCTGAATACCTAACAGCTGGAGTCTCGTTTCCTTAATGTTTAATAGGTGCTCGCTAATAATCTGCTCGGAAGTCTGAGGACAATATAGAGCGCAGGTGGGACTCGTCGAGAGAGCAATCCGTGCTGGTTCCTTGTAAGCCCCTGTGCTGATAACTGCAACTTTCCCACCTCCCAGCCCCAAAGCAGTCTGACGCTCTCGAGAAGCAAGAGGACGGGGAACTCAGGTTGCGAGGGTACCTAGGAGGAGCGGATCCTCTCTCTGGCTAGCCTGGCGGGTCCTTCGGCCTCAAAGCTGGGCACAGCAGAGCTTGGCTAGTCCTCGGGGACGTGAGTGGTCTGGGGACGCGCGGTGCAGCCAGGTGCGCAGTCAGCAGCCACCGCATCGCGACACACGTGGCAACAGGTGCATCGCGCTTCGGGACCTACGCCCGGGGTTTCCGGCGTGTAGACGTACAGCCCTGGAGCCGGCCCGGGCGGGCGATCGCAGTGGAGCTCTGTGGGAGTCTTGGTGCCCCAAGGAAACCCGGCAAGTCTCTCAGGTTAGTTTCTTGGGGCGTCGCCTCCTGGTCCCCCACCTGGCCTTTGTCTGGGCTCCAGGAGCCGCCGCGGGCGAGGGGCGAGGCTGCCCAGCTCCGGACTCTCCGCCTTCGCTCCTCCCCCTGGTGGCCCAGGGCGGGGAGGCTGGGGCTCCTGGTTCCCGGTTCCCGCCTGGCCGCCGTCGCCACCGGGGTGCGGGTGCGGATCGGGGTCGAGCTGCGAGCCCCAAGTGTATACACCTCCGGGGCTGGGCCCGCCCAGAGTGCGGAGGGAGCTCAGCTCTAAGCCGTGGCTCCCAGGAGGGCTCAGGGCTGGCTTCCAGGCTCTGCGGGTAAGTGCGGAGTGGATCCCATTCCGTAGTCCATCCCGGCCGCGGTGGGGACCTCGGGAGAACGTGGAGCTCAGACACGGCGACTGCAACTCACTCACGGTGACCGGACTGGCTTTCGAGGGGTGGGGGGAGTGGGCGGGTGTCCTAGGGGTTTTAAAAGTTGGTGGAGTGGGGAGGCTGGGCTCACGTGGGGCCAGCGCAGCTCCTGCAGGACAGCGGGGTTGCGGTTGCTGTCACCTTGAAAGTGACCGAGACGGTGGGTTTACAGTAGATCCGGCGAACTGTCAAAAGTTTGCACCCTCGGCAGAAAACCACCCACCAGGCGCCGGACCCGGCTTTGGACCTGGCAGCCTCAGACTTCCGGCTGGGCGACTTGCCGGGGCCCATTCCCAGCTTAAGCAGTCGGTGCAGAAAATATGGGAGAAAGGGAATTGCTGCAGTTCTCCAGGTCCGTATGCGGGGTTACTCCCTACAGCCCGCGGGTATTTACAAGCTCTTTGAAAAAACCCTCGTTCTGGTCTTCTTAATGACTACCCAATAGTGGACTTAGCTAGAACTATGTGAGGTCTTAGGGGTCCTCTATTAGGGTCATTTATTCACTTTTGTCTTATAATATTGACGAATTTAAGTTTTTAAAACTCAACTTGCATAGTGGTACCCGTTTTTGCAAAATGCTATTTTTAAATCGCCAGTGTTCTAGGAAAGGAAAGCCAGTCTGTTTTGTTTGTCCAAAACCAGAGTCTTAGGCAAAACAGGAGGAAAAGAGCTTTCATGTTTTGCCAGGTGATTGGAGTTCAATCATGGTATCAAATCACAGCGCTGTGGGGGTGGATTCCTGGGATCAGGAGACAACTTGGAGGGCAAAAAAGAGGCGGGGTCGTGTTCCCCTGAACCTATGACCTCCATAAGGAATACTTTACAAATAGGTTATCAATTTAAATAATTCCATCATCTCCCGTTCTCTCCAGCAGTTTCTTCAGGGCAATCTATATTCTGTTGTGTGGGTGTGTTTAAACTCATTGTTTACAGATTCATTTCTCAAGAACTCTATTCCATAAGAAAAGTTATGCAAGCAAAATAAAACAAACCCCCATCCTTACCATTTTAAAAAAGGATTTAGTGTAAAATAATTAAAGTTGTGTTGATTTTTCCCCACCTGTGCCATCCTGCCAACGTGCACCCACCCCTTATGGGGTGGATGGAGCCAAGAGTTTTGCATATAACAAGCACCTGGATTATCACAGATGTCTGCCCTCCACCCCCCCCCCCCTTTTAAAATTGTCTCAGTTAATCTCCAATTTATGACAGTGATTTCAGATTAACTTAATAGGTCATATCTATAGTAAGCATATACATTTAAGCTTTTTTATATGTATGGATGTTTTGCCTGCATGTATGTCTGTATCTCAAGCAAGCCTGGTGGCCAAGAAGGCCAGAGAAACCCAATCAGATTCTATGGAACTTGAGTTAGACAGTTGTGAACAGCTGTGTGTGTGAGCTGGGAGTGGAACCCAGGTCCTCTAGAAAAGCACCCAGTTCTCTTAATCACCAAGCCATCTCTCCAGCCCCTACCTGTTCCTTTTAAAACTAGACTTATGTGGAAAAAATAGTGTTTGGAAGAGGTTTGTATCTTTTAATTAACCTTTAGAAATTCAAGGACAATTTTTGTAGTGTTTAATAGGATTATGAAATTCTGGATCAGTTTTTGAGTAGATGTTTTTGGAAATAATTTGAGTTATTAGGATTAAGTGTTTGAAGAAGCATGTTATTTAGTGACTGCATTTGCTCTGACTTCAAAAGGAATGAATGGCTGATATGTACGATTTTGTACATTCAGAAGAGTCAACCCCACCATCTTTTTTCCTTTTTAAAATATTATTAAAAGTCCTCCATTGTATAAAGCCTGCAACATCTTAGTTTATTGTTACAGTATATTCTATAGATGTTACTTAACCTTGTCTTACAAGCTGAACTTTTCATTTGCAGTTACTGTTATTAGATATGCTATTGCAACATTTATCTCTTAAATATTTTGTATGCAAGTTATGTGTCTTTAGGATAATGTCCTTGGAAATCACAATTGGTGATTCAAAGTTTCTTTTAAAAACACTGACGTTTGGTTTCCAAAACTATTTAGTCAAACTAAGCTCTAAACTCTTTTAAACACAGGTTAATTTTCCTTAAAAGGAAGTATTGTCAGCTTTATAGGTGAACGGTGCTATCTCAGTATTTAACTTTCCATTTCTGTGATTGTAAATGTTATCAAGCATGTCACCTATGCTCCTAGTTTCTTTTCATTTTTCTTTAGAGTTTCTCTGTGTAGCTCTGTCTTGGAACTCCTCCTGTAGACCAGGCCGACCATGAACTCAAAGATCTGCTTGCCTCTGCCTCCTGAATGCGGGGATTAAAGGCATGTGACACTATGCCCGGCTAGTTTTATTTCTTTTTAATTCAGTGTAGAATTAGATTTTTCCTCTTGGGATATTGGTGTTTTTCTACTCATAAAAGCCTCTTTCAGGTTGTTGGCATACATCTGTTCATATTGTAGATATTTTTCTCAATTTGTATTTGCCCTATAAACACATTCATAGTTGTGTTGACTTACAGAAGCATACAGTGTTGTCAAACATGCTGGTTTTTCTCAAAATGGAATGTTAGTAGTTCCAAATCATTATTTGAGACACATATGGCTGTTGTGCCTTCTGGAACTCTGAGTTAGATTCTTTTAAAATCTATCCCTACAAATCCAGTCTTCTGGAATAGCTACTATTGTGAAGTCTTTTTGCACGCGGCCATGAGAAATTGTCAAGTGTGTATGTCCTTAGGACATTCTTGGGGTTGGAGAAATGACACAGTCTGCTTCTTGAGGACCTGTGTTTAGTTTCCAGAACCCACATCAGGAAGCTCACAAATGTCTGTAACTCCAACTCCAGGGGAACTAGCATGGGTCACTTTGTAAGCACCTTCACTCAATCAGAACAGAACATTTAGAGAAAGTTTGCATAAATCTTGGGTGAGAGTTTTTCTAGTTCTCTGGGACCCGAGGAATCTTGAAATCATAGATCATCCACTTAGTCACTGAGACTTTTTTTTCCCCTCCTGGAAATCCTGCAATTACCATAAAACTTGGGTTGAGTATAATGAAACTCTTAGAATATGTCTGGAAGCTTGATGTTTCTTGCCTTGCCCCACCCTGAAGCTAAAGAGAGTAATGACAATCCAAATCTAGGTCATTTGTAGTGGTGGCGGCGCACAGCTTTAATCCCAGCACCCAGGAGGCAGAGGCAGGTGGATCTCTTGAGTCTGAGGCCAGCCTGGTCTACAGAGTTCCAGGGCAGCCAGTGCTGGACAGAGCAACCCTCTCTCAAAAACGCTAATCAATAAATAAACAAGCAAACCTCCATCTGATCCCACCTATGTTTTTTTTTGTCAGTGATAAGTCAACAAGATCTATGCTTCCCTAGTATTTTAGAACAAACCTTTTAACTTGTTGGTTATTATTAGTATGGCTGTATAGTCTGAGCATTTGAATTCAGTGATGGTGTTGTAATGTGTTCTGTGCTATCAATACAGCCAACAAGTCAATATTTAGCAATGACTTTGCAGAAACCTTTTAGCTTGCATTAATTTTTAAAAAATTTATGTGTATCAACATTTAGCCTGAATGCATCAGTGTGCATCATCACATGCATGTCTGATGTCCATGGAGGTCAGAGGAGTGTGTCAGATCCCCTGCAGTTGGAATTATATAAGATTGTTGGGAGTCAGCATGTGGGCATTGGGAGTTGAGCTAAGGTCCTCTGCAAAAAGAGCAAGTGCTCTTAACCACTGAGTTTTCTCTCTAGTCCCCTAGCTGGCATTTTTATGTTATCCAAAGAGGTGAAATTGTGATAACAAGGAACCTGAATGATCCACAATCAAGTATTTGTAATAGCATTAGGCTTGGAAAAAGACAGCATCCTCATCATTATCCCATAACTATGTGACAATGGAGCATGTTTGTGTTTGGTTAGATCATAACTAGAGCCAGGTCTGATGATACCTGCCTGTAAATGTAGCCCTGGGGAGGTAGATGCAGTAAGATTGGGGTTGTTCAAGACCAGGGTTGACTACAAAGTAAGAAAGCATGGCCAGTTTGGGTTACATGAGTCTCCATCTCAAAAAGAGATTGTCAAAGTCTACAGAATTCTATGAATGTCACATGTGATGTGATAGACCATCCACATGGACTATTCAGAGAACACATCTTTAGGGATTTCTATATAACAGCTCAAATGGTTGCAGATTTTACAATGACCAGAACATGTTTATTCTCCTGACTGTGTCGTCTCTTGTTCAGGTGAATTTATCAATGCAGTTGAAATCATGTACTTACAAAGAAAACATGTGTTATACATCAAAACAAAATAAAAATAAAATTCAAGAAAAATTTGTCTTTAGGATGGAAAGTCTTCCAGATCTGTGGCTCTGGGAATGATGAATTCTATGTCTCTAATAGTACATTTGCAGGTTTTTTTATTATCAGATTTTAGTTTTATATGAATTGCTGATACAAGTATTTTCTTGTTGTCTGAATCTATAGTTTAAAATTTTCTCAAATTAATTTCGTATATAGTAATAGATTAAACATTTTTGTTTGCTTGTTTTTAGAGACAGTTTTTTTTTTGTTTTTTGTTTTTTGTTTTTTTTTTTAAGTTTTGGAACCTGTTCTGGAACACACTCAAGACCAGGTTGGCCTTGAACTCACAGAGATCCTCCTGCCTCTGCCTCCCGAGTGCTGGGATTAAAGACATGTGCCACCACCTCCCGGCAGATTAAACTTGTTTTTTAAGGGGACAAAAGGCTTTCCTGAGCATGCGCTAGCTCTATTATGGAAGCCTGATCTTCAACGACTTCACTGAAAGGAGCAAGTTTATAACCGGCCCCTTTGGTACTTTCCGTAGGCTTTGGGGTGAGCCCCCAAGCTGAGAGTCAAGAACTGCTGTTCATGGTTTGTGTTTGGGCATCTAAAGATGCCTCCAATAGGAGAGGGCACTCAACTGACAGAGGGAGGGAGTGAGTGAGCGCACTAGTGACTGAAGATGTATGGTCGTCCTCTGAAGGAAAAAAGAGGCTACTTGCCATGCCTCAGCTAGCCTGAAGTCTGTTTTTTTTTTTTTTTTTTAAATAGTCTGCTTTGACAAGCATGTAGACTTCACAGTCTCCAAATTTTGCTTAGGATGGTTCAGTATAATTAGGAATTGGATGTGACTGTTTCTTCTTTGAAATGTTTATTTCCAAGCCAGATTTCATAAAATATTGCCTTGATAGCAGTTAGTTTTTGAAAGGACTTCACTGTTACTTGAAAACAAGTTGTCACCTTTTCTTGTGGGCAGTTTTGTCATGATGATATGAAATATGACTTATGACTTTTGCTTGTTCACTTGGCCCAAGATAAAGGAAAGAATGTGCATTTTGGGATGATATATTTGGGGTTTGGTTTTTACTTTGTAGAAAAGTACAGTAAAATTTTATTTTCCTATACAATGAGCCAATTTGCTCTAGATTGAGTCTAGAGGCATTTCACTTAATAGCCTCCAGACTCCAGATGTATAAGCATGCCTACAAATCTTTATCATAGCAGTTGTTTTGTTTATTAGGGCCAGTCAGTTTTCCTTGGATTACATTGTAAACTCCATATTAAAGAACAGTGAAAATGTATTTACTTACATCTTGCCAGCAGATCCAAATCTAATTAATAACGTCAATATATATGCATTATAACCCAAATAATAAGAGAAAGTACACACCTTGCCTCCTAGATAATTTAGAAAGGATTTTGTTTTGAGGTCATGAAACTAAATATAATCTTAAAGTCATTTTAAGTTTCTCTTAAGACACCGTTGCTTGCTTTTTGCATAGACTTTGTTTAAAAACTGAGCCGTGAAAGCATGAAGTTGGCGTCCCCTATTTCTCAGACTAGTTGAAAAGAAGGAAAGAGGCTGCATGAAAATTGCTTCAAGCTGGGGCAGTGTTCCGCGAAATCACTGAGTTTGGTTTGTGTTGGGAGGGTAGTGGCCGAGGCACAGGGCAGGCTGATGGGCCTCAGGGAAATGCTTTGGACAAGATTTCTAGGCCACTATATACCTTAGTGTGCTTTTAATATGGCTTTGTACCTTGTGAATAAATTATATTTTAGGCTGGATGCCGAACTCACTGTGTTAATTTGAGGGCTGATTGTTCACAATTACCCTGATTATGTTCCCTGAAAGCATTTCAGGGAAGTCTGTGTCCTAAATTGGCCTGGAGAAAAACATTTTTTTTTTCTGAGAAGTATCCATACTTAGAATAATAAGAAGAGGATGGAAGAGGAAGAAGTATAAAGATACATTCTTTTGTAAATGAGCATGTAGCTTAAAAAGTGTCTGCCAGTGATTGGTAACTCTTGACTGGAGGGCTATTAGCTTATCTATGCCTTTTGTACACTGGTAATGTGGTAATATTTAACTCAGGTGTTATTTATACATACACCAATTTGGATGAAAAATCAATATTCACTTTTTTCAGATAAGTACTTCATAGGAGATGTTAAAGTGTTTAGTGTCATATGAGAAGTTAATTTTCTTTTGTTCATCTTGTAAATTAAAAAAGATTTTACTTATTTTCAGTATGTCATGTGTATGAGTGTTTGACTGAATTTGCAGAAGCCAAAGGATGGTGTCAGATCCCCAAGGACTGGAGTTAGAGATGCTTGTGAGACACCATGTAGGTTGCTGGGAATCAAACCCTGGTCCTTTGGAAGAGCAGTTAGTGCTCGTAAAGGAGGAGCCATCTCTCTAGTCCCTGATAAATTTTTTTTGATGGTGGTTAATAATTAATATTAAGTTGAAACTGTGTCTATTTAAAACATACCTCGCTTAGCTAGTCTCGTGGAATAAAAATAACCAGTATAGATGTAAGCAATCTAGATATGCCATTGAAACATAGACCTGCCCCATTCCTCACCTCTCTGTCAAGCTGATTGAATTGTATTTACCAGAATACTAGCTAAATAACCTTGTGCTATAAAAGTCTTAGCTTTTATTACATGGTAGACTCCTATGTTGATATCGTATGATTCTTAGGCATGTTAAATAGTTGGAAATCTGTTTGCCTACCACTACTAACTTAATCCTATAGGTTTGACTTGAGTAAGGATCACAGAAGGCCCAACTTCCTGTTGAATAACAAGGACTGGAGAAGTGAAAAAAAATGGATTAGAAAGGGCTGAGTCTCCCAAGATCTCTAGACTATGAAAAATGCACTTGTTTTTTTATTAGATGCTCAGTCTAGACTCCACATATAGAACCAAGTCATTTAGACATGTAGCTACAACTATGTTTCCA
This sequence comes from Ondatra zibethicus, assembly GCA_004026605.1. Classification (NCBI taxonomy): domain Eukaryota; kingdom Metazoa; phylum Chordata; class Mammalia; order Rodentia; family Cricetidae; genus Ondatra; species Ondatra zibethicus. The sequence goes on from PVIU01004266.1 coordinate 62,114, forward strand.
TGCTGTAATCTAGATTTTTAAAAAAGGCATGAACAAAATCCCCGCTGTTAGAATATTGTATTTAGTTTTGATTGGTTTTAAACCCTATTTGGAACTCTCCCTGTGGTCAGAATGTTGCAAGGTAGAGGGGCAGAGATTCAGAAGGGCTTTAGCTTCAGCTCCCAGAGGGTGTTAGTATTTATGTTGCAATAAATATTCTCATGGGAATTGTTAACACATCATTTATTATGGTCTCCACTAAGTTGGAAACCATACTTGCTGTTTTGGCCAAGTTTTGGTAAGAAACTTGTTATCTGAAGAAGCCTCACATGGGCTGGTCGACCAGTTTATTCAGGAGCCTTGAACAGGAGGATCATAAATTCAAGGCCAGACTGTGCAAGTGAGTGTGCTGTCTTGAAATTAAACAGAGAGAACTGTGGTTATGGCTAGGCTATGTTGCCCAGTGGGCATGCGATCTGCCCCTAGCAAATAGTTATTTCTTTTCTCTTTATGTTTTGAGACAGAGTATCATCATTGTGTCACCCTGACTGGCCTGGAACTTGCGAGTCCAAGTTTGGCCTTGAACTAACAGACAACCTCCTGGTCCTGCCTCTCTAGCATTGGGATTAAAGCCATGTGCCATCACCTGTGGGACAGAGTTCTTTAAAAAATTCCTTTGTCGCTTGTACAATTTTCCTCATCAGACCTTTGGATGTGGCTTCCCTTACTTTTCTCGGAGTACTGTTTTACACTTTGTAAGTATGTGACAAGAGAGTCAATCTCGTAGCGCTGGGTGGGTTTGTATTTTGTGACTAACGTAAGTTTTCTAGATGGCGTGGGAATTTGAGACTTTCTTCAGTTACAGATGCTAGAAGCACTTTAAAGTCAGTTGTTCATTTCCTTTGTGTTTTCCCCCCACTTTCTTCCTTTGCTTCTCTTACCCTCACCCCTTTTTCAGTGTTACTCAGCAGGCAGAGAATGAAGGCAGCTCAGCCTGTCTTGGGTTCTGGAAAAGGATGCATTAGGAGCCAAGTATCAGAGAGCAGGAAGGCACAGCGATTCATAGTCTACGTTCCTACTTAGTTCTGAGGAGCCACTCTTGGAACATCTGGCACACCCCGTACAAATACTTTTGCAGAATTAATTGTACCTGTGATAATTTATTATCGTCTCCATTTGTGTAGACAGTCACAAGCTGACCATTTCTCTTGAATAGAGATTTGGTCTGTTTTCTCTTTAGAGAGCTATGTATTTACAATTTACAGAGGAATCCAGATGACTTTGCAGTCTGAGAATGCTCTCCCTCATATTTCACTTAATAGGATTTGTGTTGAGTAGTTTCTTTTTCTGTGACAAGTTCTACTGGCTCACTGGGGTCTCTGACTTTTGAACTTGATTTACAACTTTGAAGTAGTATGAAATTTTTTGTTTCATGTTTAAGAAATATTTCTGTTGCTGTTTAGTGGTGCCTTATGAAGATCATAATGTAGCTACAGAATAGGGCTTAGTAAGTTCTGAAATTCTATTGTGAATGTAAGGGTCCAGTCAATCAAGGGAATGGAGGCATGGGAAAAAAAACCTTATATTTTTAGAAAAAAATATTAAGCTATTTTATATTGTAAAACTTTGCCATTTCTGACAATTCTGAGCCCTCTCAGTCTCAGCAGTAATGCTCCGCCTTTCCCCCCGGGAACCAAGGACCTAGCAGCTACACATGCACGTATGTTCTCCAGAAACTGGGGCAAGATAACCTTTAAGATGTTAACTCAGTTCCTGAACAATTACCCACACCTGTATGTTGACTCAGTCCCTGGGAAATGGGGTCAAAGTGACCTCTTACCTCATCTGATCTGGCAACCCGCTCTCCAGCCAATTATTGGTAGTAGCCCTTTTGAATAAGCCAATCATCATAGTCAAAGAACAACCCCCAGACACCCACTTGTTTCTATGGCTTTTCCTTTAAAAGTAGCCTGTACTAGCTAGTCAGGGTCTCTCGGCATCCTGAATGCTGGGGGACCCTGTCATGACAGAATTAATAAAATCCTCATGCTTTTACATCAGCTGTGGTGTGAGAGATGGTCTCTGGGGGCGACTCCTCCTCGGTGTTTGGACTCTAGGGTCCAACAATATCAAAGGTGTAATTGTTAAAAATGTGGGTTTTTTTGTTTGTTTGTTTTTGAGACAGGGTTTCTCTGTGTAGCTCTGGTTGTCCTGGAACTCACTCTCTAGTCTAAACTGAACTTGAATTCATAGATCTACCTGCCTCTGGCTTCCCAAGTACTGGGATTAAAGGCGTATGCCAGCACAATCTACTTAACATTGTAGACTTATAACTGAGAAAAAATTTTCTTTTTTTTCCCCATAATATTTATTGAGCGCTACATTTTTCTCTGCTCCCCTCCCTGCCATTCACCTCCCTCCTTCAACCCTACCCCAAGGTCCCTCTGCTCCCAATTTATTCAGGAGATCTTGTCCTTTTATACTTTCTACTTCCCACATATATTAGATCTATGTAAGTCTCTCTTAGTGTCCGTATTGTTATCTAAATTCTCTGGAATTGTGGTTTGTAAGCTGGTTATCTTTGCCTTATGTTTAAAAACCACCTATGAGTGAGTACATGTGATAATTGTCTGAGAAAATTATTTTCTACTTATCCTTTTGTTTTGAGATAGCGTCTTGGGTAGCCCAGGCTGACCGCAAACTCACCATGACCTTGAACTCTTGATCTCCTGCCTGCCTTAGCTTTCCAACTGCTGGGTTTGCACGTGGATGCCACTCCCTCCTGGCTAGCACAACTCTTTATCTTGACTGACTGACAAGGCTTCTCAGCCACCCTTCAGTGGTGAGTATTACTTTTCTTCTCCTTGTCTTTTAAGAATTGGGAGTAACAGAGCCAGCCCTGTCAGCAGTTAGCTGGTTTGTGTCACCTTGACATCAGGTGTGAGACCTTGGGGAAGCAGATTTTAGAGTTGGTGAAAATGTCATGGGACCCAGAACAGGTGCACATAACAGAACATATACACTGGTTAGGCAAAGCTGGGCTCGTGGCTTCTATCGTCTGTGTTACTGGTGTGATTTTAGTAACTTACCTCCGTCCCCCGCCCCCTCAGTTGCTATTAGGATCTGAGGGGTAGTAGGGGTCTCTTGGTTATGCCACCACTGTGCTAAGTATTCAGGGGAAGATAAATAGGTGGTAGTAAACCTACTTTGTTCTGTCTTAAGTCTCTCCTGATTCATAGGTGTATGTTTGTATAATTTTCCTGACTCAGCTTTGGCGAAGGTGTTGCCTGGATCTGCTTGTGTGTTTGTGGGAATTAAACTCCAGGAACAAGAGCCTAATACTTTTCTCTCTTTCTTGAAAATAATTGGTTTGTGTGGGGGATGTTTAACCTTATTTATTCTTGGACTCCAGTTTTATCACCTCTTGGTTTTGAGTGTTCAACTTGGTGAACTCCTGGTGTTTTCTTATGTTTGAGCTGGATCTTTTCAATCAAAACCGACTTTTCCTTCTTTCATACGGTCTGTAAGCTATGTGCTGGTTTGCTACCAGCACATTCTAAAAGGGCTTAGAATTGAGTCATCGCTTTGAACCCATGTGAGTTGACTTTAAAATCCCGAAGACCCATCATCTCATTTTTAGCCCTCTCATATTAAAGACTTTCGATCACCAGTGCCACTGTTTATGTACATACACTGAAGTGGGTGCTTTCGAAACACACCACCTTGTGTCCAAAGCACCTTAAGACCATTTTCATTCAGCTAGCACACACACCAGCCCTGTGGGCTGGACATAGCCAGTTATGAGAGTTATTTTATAAATAAGGACAGTGGAGACCACAGCTATTTGGATAAGTGTTTTGTCTTTGGGCAAGTTAAGGTGGCATTGTCCATTTGGTCTTCCTTCTAATACTAGGCTGTTCTTCCCAACAATGAGTTACGGTGCTAGCGCCCTCTATATATTGGCATAGAAGTGGGATCAGAGTTAATACGATAATGTGCATATGTGAAAGTTCAGACAGCATAAGTTAACTTACTTTAAGCTGTTTTTCTAGTTTTTAAAACTCAGAATGTAAGACAGAACGTTCAGTGTTGTGAGCCATTTAGATGAATATCACACGTGGGAAACTGGCAGCTGCAGATCATAACAATGTATTGCATTCCATTCAAAATTTCCCCTGCCACTCAGGAGGCACAGGAAGGAGGATCTGAGTTCAAGACCCATCACAGCTACTCAAACTGTCTCTGTAAACAAACCAACAACAACAACAAATTCCCCTTCCTCCTCCTTTTCCAGCTCCTCCAAAGCTTGAGACAGGGTTTTGCTATGTAGACTAGGTGACCTGGAACTCAAGATCCTTCTGCCTCAGCTACCTGTTTGCTGGGTGATAAATTCCATTTCTATCAGATTTTTTAGTTTTAAGTTTACTTATTCAAAAAGATCTAATACAATTCCATAAGCATGTATTATATGGGGCTGGAGAGATGGCTCAGCGGTTAAAAGCTCTGACTGCTCTTCCAGAGGACCAGGGTTCGATTCCCAGCACCCACATGGCAGCTCACAACTGTCTGTGACTCCAGTTCCACGGGATCCAACACCCTTACACAGACATATATAAAGGCAAAACACCAATGCATATGAAATAAATAAACTTAAAAAATAATGTATTATATAGAATATAGAGGGTGGAGAGATGGCTCAGTACTTAAGAGCACTGTCTGCTCTTCCAAAGGACCCAGCACCTCACAATTGTCTGTAACTATGGTTCCGGGGGATCTGACACCCTCATGCAGGCAAAGCACCAATGCACATAAAATAAATAAAATTATATACATATATATGTGTGTGTGTGTGTGTGTATGTATATATTTTGAGACGGGGAATCTCTGTGTAGCCCTGGCTGTCTTGGAACTCTTTCTGTAGACCAGGTTGGCTTTGAACTCAGAAGTCCGCCTGCTTCTACCTCCCAAATGCTGGAATTAAAGGCGTGCACCACCACCTCCCTGGGAAGAATGATGATTTGAGTCACTTAATTGTCCCCATTTTACAGAATAACACTTCAACATTTTGAATGTTAACTAAAGATTAGGTATTTTTTCCTGGGCTATATTTTTTATGAAACCATTGAATCCTTTTATTTTTTGAGCTGTGCAGAGAGAGATAATGAATGGGACTTGGAGGTAATCCCAGGTGAAAATTTAACCAGGAGGTGAGGCCAGCAGCCAGCTGGAACTGGAAGAAGCTAATGTCCCATAAGCCCCAGTGACATCTGAGTCTAGGTCATGTCTTCTGGCCATAAAGATGACCAGGCCTTTTTTCTCAAGTGCCTGCTAAGGAATATACATTTTAGGACTCTCAAAGAAGGCCCTTTATAGAGAGTGACTCTAACTTTGGCGGCACTGTAAGTTAGATGTGTGCCTACCCTTCCGTTCAAGACACTTTATGACCAATGGAAAATCTGACAGGTAATCATTTTCAAGACAAGGGCGCAGGAAGTTGATGTTTAATAAAGGTTGGGAGGGATAAGGTGAGGTGCCGGTTTGCGTAACTACACATACATAACGACATTTTCCAATTGGCCTTGGCATGATTTAGGGGGGAAATTATTTCCTTTTAACCAAGTGGAGTTTGCAAAGCTGTGTGACAAGCATCTGAAGCTCCCGAGTGAGAAGCTGTTCATGGTCATTGAACACTTTTCCGGAAGAGCTTTCCGTTTAGCCTTAAGTCTAGTTCACCCTCCTCACTTCATTGACCGCAAACAGCCAATTTCTTTAATGAGCTGGATATAACTGATGAAAAGCAAGCAGTTCTTACAGGAGTCATTTCCCTAGCTGGACTGTGTAGCCTTTGACCAACCACACTTGATAAGCACTGGGTACAAACGAGTTGGTTTTATTTACTTTTGTAAGTACAAGTCTGTATTGGCTGAGTGCTCTCTTGGAACTTGATCTGTTTTGACCCCTGCAGGTGTTTTCTGATTTTCATTCTAAAAGGCACGTTTTGATGATATTGTGAAGGTTGTTTATAATATGATCTGATAGCCTAGCCGGGCGGTGGTGGCGCACGCCTTTAATCCCTGCCCTCGGGAGGCAGAGGCAGGAGGATCTCTGTGAGTTCGAGACCAGCCTGGTGCCACAGAGAAAACCACGCCTCGAAAAACCAAAAAAAAAAAAAAAAACCAAAAAAAAAAAAAACACAACAACAACAAAAAAAACCCTATTCTTTGGCCAGGAGGTGATGGCACACACCTTTAATCCCAGCACTCGGGAGGCAGAGGCAGGCGGATCTCTGAGTTTGAGGCCAGCCTGGTCTACAAGAGCTAGTTCCAGGACAGGCTCCAAAGCTACAGAGAAACCCTGTCTTGAAAAAACTAATATATATATATATGATAGCTCAAAGACCTAAGATCTCAAACTTCTATTGATCTTTACCAGGTTATTTAGGGCAATGGTTCTCAACCTTCCTAATGCTGCTAACCTGTAGTACAGTTCCTCATGTTGTGCTGACCCCCAACCATAAAATTATTTTTGTTACTTCAAAGTTGTAATTTTGCTACTCTGGTGAGTCATAATGTAAATATTTGATAAGAAGGCTATCTGATATGCAACCCCAAAGGGGTCATGACCCACAGGTGGAAATCACTGACTTAAGTGTTATTTACAGTTGCTCAATAGATGGTTGCAGAATGCTGACTTAGATTCTCAGAAGCATATTGGCGGGTGATTCTGATTTGCTTTGTTCAGGCTCTGGCTACAGGGGAGTCAAGGTGAAAATAACCAGGCTGGAGCAGTAAAACTCAGAAATGGAGAACAGTGATGTTCAAGTGTTTCAACTGGGTAGGAAGGATTAGTTGGAAAACAGATTACATAATTAGAACCAAGAAAACCCAATCTGTTGGTCCCAACATAATATAGCAGGTATGTTCCAGAAATACACTGCTGCTTATCTTTGAAAAAATTAAGATTGGGTTATGGTGGTAGACACCTGTAAATCCCATCACTCAAGAGACGGAGGCAGAAGGATCTGAGGTTGAATTTTAGATCCAGCCTGGATTACACAACAAGACCCTATCTCTCTGAAACATTTTTTAAAGTACCATGAAGTCAAATTCCCCTAGTTTAAGTATGTAGTTTATCAGCTTTATTAAATACGTACTTGTGCAACATAACACATAAGATTTAAAACACCTCCCTTACTCTAGAAAGTTTTGTTGACCAGATGAACAAGTTGTTGGGCTTTGGTCATCAGTTATATGAGATTAATAATTAAGTTTGTCATACAAGGTTGTTAAAATAACAGTAGTAGGCCAGGCAGTGGTGGCACACGCCTTTAATCCCAGCACTTGGAAGGCAGAGGCAGGTGGATCTCTGAGTTCGAGGCCAACCTAGTCTACAATGTGAATTCTGGGACAGCCATGGCTACACCGAGAAACCTTGTCTCAAAAAATCGAAACCAAATAACAGTAGTGGCCAACCATTGCCAGAAAGTTTCCCAAAACTTCATTTAGCTGCAGAACACTGCTACGAGATGGGTTGGTTCTGTTTTGTCACGATGTATAAGAGGGAAATGAGGCCAAGTTCATTTTGGTGTCCCAGCATAATGAAGTTACACAGTCATTTTGGTAGCCTCGTGGGTAACAGCTGCCTGCCATGTCTGAGTGACTTTGGTCTCTGTGGCCGTGTACATAGACTTAAATCAAATGTTGGTGGAAAGAGATAATTACTTATTTGAGACGGTGTAATGCTTAAATGCTTATAGTCCCAGCCACTCAGGAAGCTTAGGTAGGAAGATGCTTGAATCCAGAGTTCAAGGCCATCCTAGACAACAGCAAGGCTCTTTAAAAAAAAAAAGTTCACACGTTTGAACTGGATTTACTGTCTATGGCTTCTGTCTATTAACTCTGTGTCTGGTTTAACATTTCTTAAGAGGGGAGGAGGAAGGTGACGGTCATGTGATTTGTCTATCTAAGGGACCTTTGGTGTGAGGATGCTTTGTGGACTTGGAGGAGCTATGCGTGGCTGTCATCTCTGTCTGTGGAAAAGGTCTGCTGATCCCCCCCGCCCATCCCGACCCCACATGCAGCTGCCCATGGGCAGAGGGGTGGATGGACACTGTGTCGGAGGGAGTCCTGCCTGCCAGTCCCTTCGTGTTGCTGAATGCTATGCTTACCCAACCCTTTCTCAAGCACTCCTGATATTCAAAAACTTTGGATCATATTTCAGGCCCATTCCACAATACTTGTGAGCTGTTTTAGGAAGAATCTTTTTTTTTTTTTTAAATTGTCTTTTATCTTGTTTACAAGGAATATATTCTGATACAAAACAGTGCATTTGAGGTGGGCAGCTTCCTAAGGGATCCCCCAATTGCTTGCTGTTGCTGAGTTCTGGCTCTGCGTGGAATTATGTTTCAGGTACCTCCTGAATTCCCGTGTACCTCTATCATTCAGCTCTGTTTCCTTGCCTCTAGAACTCTGAACTTCTGGCAGTGCTCTTAGTTGGTTCTTTCATCTCTTGCCATTCTAGCAACTACAGAATCAGATTTAGCACATATGATTCTCCCAAATAGAATTTAGTTTTTCTATAACACAGCTTGCTTACAAATGCCCAGTTTGTCCCTCTTGTAGGGAACACAAGATTCAACCACACACCGTTTTCTCTGCACACCTCCTCTTTTGCAGGCCTCTTCCCTGCATGCCCCCCGCCCCAGCATGGCCCCTTTCCCCTCTACACACTCCTCTGCATGTCCTCTTGTCTGTGGTGCTGAGTGTGGTGTTTTGATGGTGCCCGTTAGCAGGGTCAGCATGAGCTGTTCTTCCTCTAAGGGTCCATCGGCCTTGGTTCATGTCTTCCTCTGTGTGTCCCTAGAGGGTGGAAGACTACCCCCCCATAGCCCTACTACCTTACCTTTCTGCTTTAGCTCAGATGTTTTGTAACAAAGTGTTTACTAGGATGCCTGATGTGGATTTACAATGTGCTAAGGTTTTCCTAAGTCACTGTTTACAGAACCCAAGCTGAAGAAGCCCTTTTCATCTGCAGTTGGGCACTTCATTTTATGCCTCCTGGCCTTTATAATGTGATAGTGCTTGAGTTTGGTCTGGCATGCCCTTTATGGTGGTTTAAAAGCTGGTATTCCCGCGTTGCCTCTCCAGAGTCCCGGGGGGGGGGGCGGGGGGGCATTTCATGAGTACACGAGATGAGCTGGGAAAGATGGAAGGACTCACTGTTTCTCACCCGCAGGGTGCCACCCTGACCTTGCTCCCCACATTTATAGCTTGAAGGTCCCCTGAGGCACCCTGGGTGCTGGTCACAGCTGGTCACATCCACTCTTGCAGTTTTTGTAATTATTTCCTTATACCATTTTTTTATTTATTTTTTCCATACATTGTTTTGTTTTATTTTTTCCATTCAAGAACATAATTAAAGAAATAAAATTTTTTTTCCTTTCTTCCCCTTCTCCCGGTCCCCTCCCACTACCCCCCCTTATTGAATTTTTTTTTTTCTCCATGAAGGTGTTTTATTCACCATTATGTGCCCAGTCTTGGCCAAACAGCTGGCACATAGAAAATTCAGAAATACTTGTTGACTGAAAGAAAACTGCTTATACAGAAAGGCTCCTCTGTTTCGGGGATGAGGAAGCTGGCAGAATTACTGTGTAAAGGAATTGCCTGAGTCCAGAAACCATTTTGCTTCTCCCAGACTGTTCTGAGCACTGTAGTGCAGCTTCCTAGTTGGAGGCTCTTTAGTGTGACAAAGTGATATAAAGTTGATTTCTCTTGGAAGCCCCTTATATTAAGAGAATCATTCTAGGGAAATTATTGACGAGGTTTGGATTTTGAATATTAAACTACACGTTTGTATAATGGTGTCGATTGAAGCCGGGTGCACTGTGGCACACATGTAATCCCAACACGTAGGAGGCTGGGGCAGGATGATCACACATCAAGATCCAGACCAGTCTGGACTGCATATCGCAAGCAAACAGAAGTGGAGAAGTGTGTTACTCTTAACAAATCCACAAGGCTTTCCTTGTCAGAGCCAAGCTGGCACTCTGACAGCTAATAGGAAATTAGTATCCCAAAAGAGAAATGTCATTTTACTTCTGATGTAAAAATCTTTATACAGTATCCGAGTCACTTGGAGAAAGACAATGTGTGGATTATTTACTTAAATGGGGAGGGGCGAGTCCTTTAATCCCAGAATTTGGGCAGCAGAGGCAGGGGGATCTCTTGAGTTCAAGACTAGCCTGATCTACATAGTGACATGTTCCAGGACAGCCAGGGGCTACACAGTATAATCTTCTCTTGAGAAACCAAAAACATAGGACTTGGGGCTTAGAATTCTAGATAGTGGGTTGTGTACCTCATTTCTTCCCGATCCTTAAGTGAGAATTTTTACCGCTTGCCTTCATCTATCTTTGAATTTTGAGCTGACCTCTTGTGTCCCCAGGTCCCACAGATGTGTAAGATTTGGGCTGATGTGGCCCTGGCTTTGGTTTCAGAACTTGCTGGCTGCAACTGAGATTGCCTTTCAGTATTGAAGGTTTATTGCCAAGAGTAATTATGAGCTTTACATTTTGATTGACTTCCGCTTATCAAGTGACATTAAAGGCTGTCCCGTAACTAGGAGCTAAACTCTAGGGCTCTGAGTTAAACCCTTAGAAATGTGTTTCTATTCAAGCCCACAAAATCCATTCTAAGAATTTCAAAGTTGTTCTCATAAGCCCCACAGCATACGTGTTAAATATTTTGCTTCATAAACTATTACATCCTCTATTCCTCCACGTCCTTTCAAGGCCAAATTCTAAGATAACAATAGTTCCCTCTTCTTAACTCTCATTTAAGAGTTGCAAAAAGTAGCCAGTACTGAGGCAGTGAGGAGGGAGTGAACTTGGCTGGGCATTTTCCTTCCGGAGGCCCACAATTCCTTTGTTCTCCTGGAATACTCCCAAATTTAGCAGTCTGTAGAAAGCCCCAGCCCTGGAGGGAGTGGAGCACACTTGACGACAGAGGTGTGCTGACGCCAGAGCCGGACTCCCAGCAGCAAATGCTAAATCCTGGGGCCAGAAATGGCTCTAAGCACATATTTCTGATACTATAGACTTGTGGGTTCGGAAATATCACAGTTCTTTATAAAACCCAGGTGAGGAATAAGGAGATCAACTTGGTATGTCCAACCATCCTTGGAGGAAGGACAAAAGGTGAAATATATCCTCTCCATGTATATTTGAATCTATTTCCTGAGAAATTTTAGTTAAGATATTTAGTTCCCAGGCTGGAGAGGTGGTTCCGCAGTTAAGAGCACTGACTGTTCTTCTAGAGAGTCCTGTTCAGTTCCCAGCACCCACACCAGAGGTTCACAATTGTGTGTAACTCCAGACCAGGGGATCTGATGCCTCCTTCTGTCCCTCAAGGCCATCAGACACACACTTGGTACATAGACATACATGTAGGCAAAACACCATGCATATTTAAAAAAAAGGAGGGGGAAAAATAAAGGTATTTAGTTCTAGCTTGAGGATAGTGGGTTTCCTTTTTGTGTTTTTGGTTTTGTTTTGGGGCGGTGTAGTCTAAGTCGATCTGGAATTCAGTTGTACTTCTTTCAGCCTCTCACATGCTAGAGTGGCAAGTGTGCCTAGCCTTGCCTCATCTGAGTCTGCTCCTTCCCTCGTTGAAGTAAGATGGAAAAGCCAGCCCCCAAGTTAGCATTGAAGCTTCCGTACTTCATCTCATTATGGCCGTTGTCTGTAGAGGTGTAACGGCAGGCTTAGTTTTCTAGAAGCCCTTTTTGATTACCAATGCAGTTTTAAATGCAGTGGTTGGATAGCTTACCACAGCTATCTTGATCTGCTCTTCTTTTTGGAAGAATGTTCTTTGAACTTTTTTTTAAATTTTTTAAATTTTTTTTATTTTTTAATTTTTTTTCCAATATCCCTTTCCATGGCTGATCCACAGATCTGAAATCTCAGCATTGGTAATAGACATGACATACCAACAACAGGATCACATCAATGAGTTCTACATTTTCTGGCACGTAGGAAAGAAGAAATAACTATCCAAGAGGAGTGACTCTTTGCACTTTGATTTAATGAAATTCTGGGCACTGTCTGCACATCTGAACTGAAGGCTCAGCCTCAGATCTGGCTGGCTGAGGGCAGAGGGAGGTTAGATGTGACTGTTATCTGAGCTAGCTGTTCTTGGCGTGTTCTCCTTTCGGGCCTGTAGGGGATGCTTGTGTTAGCTGGGTATTCTGAAGGGTTTCTCTCTACAGACGGTCTCACGATTATCTAGGGGCAGCCTAAAAATAACCCCTGCTTACAGAGAAGATTTACCTGGCAGAGATCCATCTGCCACCGCACACTGGGAAGAGAGGCAAGCACAGACAGGTGTGCAGGGGGCGGAGCCTCAATGTTCCCTTCCTTGCTCATGAAGGGAGAGGTGAATGTTTTAATTGTTGACTTTGGAAAGAATTTAAAAATAATAAATATCTAGGTAATTTTATGTGACTTATAAGATGTATTTCTAGATGATTCTAATTTGCGATGAGCTCTTTTATTTCAAGCTAATCCCAGTGTAAGTCTGGGGAGTGACTTTTCTTGTTTCTTCCACTGCCTGGGAACACAGAGTGAAGCATTGTCTGAGCCTTGCAGACAAAAGGATGTTTAGACAAAGATCCACCCATGCGTTTGAGATGGAAGATTCTGAGGAGCTTCCTAGACATTCTTTCTCTGAAGTCTCTGGATGCTGTGCTGTATAAGTTTTCTTTTGAAGTTGTGTGGGTTTCCAGACAAATTAAACAGGGTATTAATGGCCATGAGCTTTTACAACTGTCAGGGTAATGAAGTCTGATTAGGTGAGAGGGCACAAAATTTAGGACTAGACACGTGTTGGAAAATTCTGCTCTGGGTTGTCAGGCTGTTTAAGTGTGGGTGGAGCAATCTGATTTGGGGATGACCCAGGAGTTCCCTTGCCTTTGGAGGTATTTCTCATCACCTGAAGTAGTACAAGGGTTATTGTTTGTGTGGATAAGCGTTTCATCTCTATAATGACTTGCTTCAGGCAGTAAATCTAGAAAAGGCTTATTTCGGCTCATGGTTTTGAAGGTTCTGGTCCCGGAACAGGTGACCCCTTAGTTTGAGCCTCTGGCAAGCCCTGGGGTACATCCATGGGTTGTGGCAGTAGCACACAGCAGAGCAAATAGAGCCAAGTTAGGAAATAGGACAGAGAAAGGAATGAGATAGGATCGCACGATCTCTTTAGTGGCATGTACCACAGAACTTGGGGAGTGCTGCCCTGGGAACCAAGCCTGTGGGAGTGGGGGTGGGAAGTGCTCTTCCAAACCATGTTGTTTTAAGGCAGCTGGTCCCGTTTTGTGGCGAGTGTATGGGAGACCATGAGTAAGCTTGTCGTGGACAGAGACATTGTAACCAAAGGACTGGGTGAGTTGCAGGGTGGGGAATCCTGCAGAAGAGGGGGCAAAAGGATTGTAGGAGCCAGAGGGGTAAAGGACACCACAAGAAAGTTTACAGAATCAACAAGGCTGGGCTCATAGGGGCTCACAGAGACTGAACAAACAACCAAGGACTCTGCATGGTACTGACCTGGGCACTCTGCACATATGTCACAGTTGTGTAGCTTGGTCCTCTTGTGGGACACCTAACAGTGGAGCAGGGGCTGTCTCTGACTCTTTTTTGCAGGCTTTTTGGACCCTATTCCTTTTACTGGGTCGCCTTGTCCAGCCTTTATACATGGGGAGGTGCTTAGTCTCAGTGCAAGTTGATGTGCCATGTTCCATTGATACTCATGGGAGACCTGACCTTTCTTAAACAGAAACAGAGGAGAAGTGGATTTGGGGTAGGAACAGGGTGCGGTGGTGGTGGGGCGTGGAGCTGGAAGGAGAGGAGGGAGAGGAAACCTTGACCAGGATGTAAAATAAATAGATAAATAAATAAATAAATAAATAAATAAATAAATAAATAAATAAATATATTTTAAAAACCCAAGCAAGTGGGCACACCTGTGAGATTTTTAGTTAATCACATCATTTGAGGTATGAAGACCCACCTTTAATCCATATCTCATGAGGTGGGAAGACCCACCTTTAATCTGGGCCCCACTTTCTTGTGGAAGCCTATATAAAGGACAGGGAAGGAAGAGGTGTTTGCTCTTTGCTTGTCCTTGTCGCTGGCAAGTTCATTTCTTCACTGGTATTGGAGCCTACCTTTTCAGGATTCCAGAATATACTGAAGAGCAGCTAAGCTATCCAACCTCGTGGACTGAACAACTGCTTTTCATCCAGAGTCAGCTATTGTTTGAATAGGTGGGCCATAACCTATAAGCCATTCTAATAACTCCTGCGTGTGGGTGTGTGTGTACATCTATTGTGTGTTTATATGTATACCTCTATGTGTATATGTGTTTGTGTGTGCATTCTATTTTTTAGAGAACCCTGGCTAATATACCACATTATTAATTCTAGAAAATTCAACTACAGCTTCAGATGAATATTGTGTAGCTAGTGACTGTTGATCCGTGATGCATTTGTAAGCTTTGACTTGATGTCGGTTTCATAGGTCTATGCTAAATATGTGGCTTACTAAGTAGCCTCCCCGTCCTTCACTTCCCTCATGGTGTCATCTGTACACACTTTCCTGCTATAACCGGAACGAATGTAGCTGTGTTTATTATATTGTTCATTTTTTCCCTATACTAATTTCTGACAGAATGTTTGCCAAAAGATTGGTGCTAAATATATTTAATAAGTAAATAGTCTGCAGAATTAGAAAAATAATGTCTTAGAGGTACTTAGAAGCCTTTACTTGGTGTCTAAGCTCACTGTTGTCTTTACATCTCCTTTATTGATAGATGATGGACATGTAGCAAACTTGCCCCTTTTGGTGTACAGTACTATCCTGGGACTTAGTTTCTCTACTTCCCTTTCTTCTTGTCTCCCCTTTCCTTTGTTCTTACCTCTTATCATGGTTTTGCTGTACAGCCCAGGCTACCTCAAACACATCATCATACTCTGCCCTTCTGAGTGCTGGGCTTCTAGGCCTGTACCACCATTCCTGAGAAGTTCACTATTTCAAATATATATATTTGATGAAATATATATATATACATATATAGTAATAATAAATATATTTCCATCATACTAGAAAGGTTTTTATGCTTCTTGATTCAGCTCTCTTCCCCCCACTTTGAACACTCTGTTCCTTTTAGTTTTTCCTTTCCATAGTTTATAAATGGAATTATATACCATGTAGCCTTTTGTATCTAGCATATTTCACACAGCATTTACTTAAGATATTCATCTATGAAGGCAGTGTCTTTTTGTGTGTGGGGGGGAGGGTGTTTTGAGACAGGATTTCTCTGTGTAGCCCTGGCTACCCTGGAACTTGCTCTGTAGACCAGGCTTGTCTCAGAACTTAGATCTACCTGCTTCTGCCTCTCAACTGCTGGGATTAAAGGTGAACACCCCCTCGGCATGTTATCTTTTATTATTGAATGGCATTTCATTATTTGGATTTACCTCAGCTTAAGTAATGATTCACCAATGATGGGTATTTGGGCCATTTCTCTCCCCACCCCCTCTCTCTTGCATATTGGTTTTCTCATTCCAGTTTATAACTCATAATACCCAAGAAATTGAAGCCTCGGTAACCTACTGCTTCCAGCCCCATCCACATTGGCACTTCCATTTCCCATGTACTGTGACCGCAAGTGTATTTTACATGACGGTAATTGTAGGACACAGACTTTTTCCAGTAGTTTCATGAACTGCATAGTTATTAAATAATTAAATTTCATTGGGTTTCTCTATTGTAAATTTATAATTTCTTACCGTTTAAATAATTTCTAAATCTTCACAATTGTCCAAAAATGTGTTTCAAGTCCTTTGTTTAAAGTTTGTCTTTAAATTTCTGGTAAGTCTTAAGCAAACTGTTAAGAATTTGAGTAATGGAAATCAGCTCAAGTGAATGGTCTAAGCATCATGAGGTGTCCCCGGGGTGTGTATTGTGTCTCAGAACTCCATGCCCACGTTAGTCAGGAGCCAAGTCAGTTATGCACTCAACCCTTTGTTTTTCATTTGCATCTCTCAGTTCATTGGTCCCATTTTTGTCCTGCATTTTCTGCTTTTGAGTCCATGAAGAAAGGTAGCTGCGCACAGGGCATGGAGTTTCCATGTTCTTCAGCTCTCGGACATGCTCTGCCTGCCTGGCTGTTTCTAATCCAAATGCTATGGAGAGAAAATCTGATTTGAGGTGATGTTTCTAAAAGGGCAAATTTACTAGTTTGTGGCTTACTGAAACCACACTAAAGAATTTTTCATATAAATAAAACTCTATTTCCTTGCTTTCCAGAATGGTGATTACAATTTGGCTTCTGTCTTAGAGTTTCCATTGCTGTGAAGAGACACCATAAACATGGCAACTCTTTTTTTTGGTTTTTCGAGACATGGTTTCTCTGTGGCTTTGGAGCCTGTCCTGGAACTAGCTCTTGTAGACAAGGCTGGACTCGAACTCACAGAGATCCGCCTCCCTCTGCCTCCCGAGTGCTGGGATTAAAGGTGTGTGCCACTACCGCCCGGTAAACATGGCAACTCTTATAGGGGAAAACATTTATTTGCGTGGCTTACAGTTCAGAGGTTCAGTCCATTTTCACCATAGTGAGACATCAGCATGCAGGGAGACATGGCACTGGAGAAGGAGCTAAGAGTTTTACATCTTGATCTGCAGGCAACAGGAAGTGCTCTGTCTCAATGGAGTGGCCTGAGCATATAGGAGACCTCAAAGCCCAGTCTCACAGTGACACACATCCTCCAATAAGACCACACCTACTTCAACAAAGCCACTCCTTCTAATAGTGCCACTCCCTTTGGGGGGATAGTTTCTTTCAAACAACCACAGATCCATATTTAATTATTATTATTATTTTGAGAAAGGAGATCCCTATGTTGCCTCCTTTAACTTCTGGGCTCAGGTAAACTCCTGTCTTAGGGTGCTGGTTAATTTTTGTCAACTTGACACAAGCATGGGTCTTCCTGGGAAGAAGCCTCAGTTGAGAAAATAACTCCCATCACACTGGCCTGTAGGCAAGCCTGTGGGGTATCTTTATAAATTGTTGTGGGAAAGGCCTGACCCACTGTGGGTGGTGCTACCCTTGGGCAGGTGGTCCTGAGCTGTATGTGAAATGTAGCTGAGCAAGCCATGGTGAGCAAGCCAGGAAGCAGCATGCTTTGCTTCTGGCATCCAGGTTCCTGCTCAAGTTTCTGCCCTGGCTTCCCTCCGTGATAGACTATGATCAAGAAGTGTAAACCAAATAACCCTTTCTTCCCCAGCTTGCTCTCGGTCATGGTGTTTACCACAGCAGTGGAGAGCAAACTAGAACACTGAGCCTCCAGAGTCCATGGGCTTGTGCCAGCTTGTGACCATGCTCAGCTACATTTAGAAGGGGATCCATGTGTGTTTATTTGCATTGAGATGCTTGTCTATCAGTCTGAAATTATCTCTATATTCTGTGAGTGATCTTTAATGAATACTAAGGAAACCTTCCACCATAGTCTTGTTTATTGAGAACTTACTTGTGTGGGAATCATTTCAGAATTGTGGGTACAAACACGCTCATGAGACAACTTCTCCATTCAGAACCACACATTGTAACACCGTTCATTTAACTGTGGAGAATACGTCCTTAGGTTAAGTGGGCTGTGAATGGGAATGTCCCACACAGGGGGTTGTGACATCTTTTATCCGAAAACAGTGTCAGCACTGGTGTTGCATGCGCTTAAGGCACAGCAGGAGATCCAGCCTCTTAACTTCCCTGAAATCCAGACCTAGAGCCTGTTCCTAAGTTGTGTGAGTCAATATGGAGTGTATTTCTTGTGGTCACCTTGATTTTTCAAGTCCTGCCTGGAGTCACCCATGTGTTGTAGGCTTTTCCTACACCTGTGGTCCACACCCCCCTCCCTGCAACACTTGCTCGATTGAGTCTCTCCTCCACGTGTCTGGATATTACCCTATATTACAGCAAACTCCTCCACCCTCCCCAGTGAAAACCTATCAGCAGACTTTCTCTGGTCACTGATTTTACTCTTTCTATGATCATTTGTCTAGTTTATGACTCATTTGTCTACTTTATGATGGGATATACACAAACATGAAATAATTGGCAATAAGCATTTGAATTTTTGACACATGGATAAGTCTGGAAAACATGCTAAGTGAAAGAGTTGGTTGGTAGAGTGAGGATCTCAGTAAAGGTCTCAAGAAGAGACAGGTGTGGTGGGCCACACCTTTAATCTCTGCGTGTGGGAGGCAGAGGCAGGTGGATCTCGGAGTTCAAGGCCTACATAGTTTCAGGACAACCAAGACTACATAGAGAAACCCCCGTGTCAAAAACCAAACAAAAGTCTTAAGAATGAAACTTTAATAAATTTAAGGATCTTTTCTTCATCTTTATAAATGTATTCTTTCTTTGTGACTGAGTCCAGAAATGCTTCTAGCTGCGAATGATGTAGTTGCTCAATGGTTAGTCACGAGAGTGAGAACAGAGCATTGTGGGCTTGACATTTGATGGGTGGGGTGCTCATGAGGCAGCCCAGAGGTCCCGGGCAGATGGTCAGGTGTTTCTCATCTATTCTGTGTCTGGAAAAAATGAGGTCTGAAATATTAGCTCTGGCTATTGTGATTTGTTGGACTTGCCTTGTGAGAAAAGTGAGGTGCATATCAGGCTAGCCTGGACTATATAGAAAAAGTATAGTGAAATATGCATGTTTGTCTTTCTAAGCATTTTAGAGCATGCAGTTCAGTGGCCTTACTCGTATCTGCAGTGTTGTATAATCCAGTGCCCTCAGAACTTTCTCATCTCAAACAGAAATTCTGTATAAGCTAAATGACTCACCCTCTCCTGCCCTGTCCTGACAGGCTCTAATTTGTCTGCACAGATTTGACTCAGAACCATAAGAAAATGGAATCCATGGTGTTTGGCGCATATCAGATTTTGTTGATTGTCCACATTTTGATGGACATTTATGTAGCACCTGACTTTTTATTATTGGGAATGCTGCTGCTGTGGACATGGCACAGTATCTCTCCCCCCAGATCTCTGCTTTATGTTCTTTTGGTGGTGGAATATGGCATGCTAGCCATATGGTGATGCTGTGTGTCGCCTTTTGGGCAGCCACGAGGTTGTTTTCCATGACACTCTGCCATTTTCTCGTTCTCATTGGTAACACAAGAGCTTTGCAATTTCTCCACATTGATACCCATGTCAAAATATTAGCTTTCCTAGTGGGTGTAACATGGTAGCACATTATGATTTTGATTTGTATTTTCTGTAATAATTAATGCTCAGTGTCTTTTTCATGAGATTTACCCTGGTCTTTGGTAGAATTGATTCTCATGCTTTCCTGCTGGGTTTTTGAAAGAAGGGGAAAAATGTCACTTATTTCATATTCTTGATTCGTGAGACTAAGGTGACGGTAGCGAGAGTCCAATGAGAACGTCCTTCTCCTCCTACCCTCCACCTCGTTGACGGAGAGTCAGAAACATTAAGGACTGGGTAGGTGAATTAATGTCTTGTTGCTATGATAAAGCAATATAGAGATGAAGATATAATATTTTAGATTGTAGTTCCAGAGGGCTAAACATCCATCTTGGCAGGAGCAGGAGCTGAGAGGTCACATCTCAGCCATAACCAGGAACCAGAGAGAGGATTTGAGATGGAAGTGGGGTAAGGCTATACCTTCACAAGCCCTGCCCCCAGTGACATACTTCTTTTCAGCCACTCTTTCTATTCTAAAAGTGCCATCCCCTCCCTAAACCACCAACTACGGATCAAGTGCTTAAATACATAGGATATTTCTCTTTCAAATCGCCAGGTTCCAACTCCTGGCCCTCAGGCTGGCCATCTCATAGTGCAAAATGTATTCAGTCCAACATCAAAAGTCCTCTTCAAAAGTCTTTGACAGTTTCAACACTGCTAAAAGAATGCCCAAAGCCTCTATTGAGATTCAAGGCAATCTCTTACGCTTGTACATATGGCACTGAATGTACATTACCATTCCGTGAAGGAGGAGTGCAGGTATAGTGAAGACAGTGTACTAAGGGAAGGCCCCAAACCCAGCAAGACAAACAGCAAACCCTTACATAACTCCCTGTGTGTCTGGTATCTGAGCCACTCGGGTGGCTCCACGCCTGTGGCTTTGCTGCCTGCAACAAACATCTTTCCGGATGGTTCTCCTTATATGCCGCTCTCCTTGGACGATGTGTCACAGCTCTGGCATCTCCAGCATCCTGGGGTCTCTGGAGGCTTCGCTATTACCTCTTTACACAGTGACCTTTCAGGGCTTCCTGATCTCTTGGAGCCGCCTTTCACAGACTCTAGCCTGGCCCTAGCAGCTCTTTCAATCTGTGCAGGAAGAATCCATGACCCCTCCGCTCTTGCATCTCTCATGTCTCTTAAGCTCGTACCATATGGGTAGCACTGCTTGCTTGGGGTGGACTCTCACCCTTCCTGAACTCTATTAGCAGAAAAACCTCTTAGAATTTTTCTTTTTTTCTTTTTGTAAGAAATTTTCATTTGGTTTTAGTAGTCAAGGCAAATAGGTATACCACTTATAAAAATTTGTTTCAGAACTCTCAACCAATCTGTACATTTATGTTAAAATAAAAATACACTTTTCATTTTACATCTTAATGTTTTCTAAGTTTATAATGATCCAGGATATAGTGTTTCCAGTCAAGTTAAGTGCAGGTAGAAAGCAAGCACATACTTAGGTCTTCTTTTGCTGTGCAGCTGTGCTGCTGTTTTCTTCTCCAGACTCTCAGAAAGATCATCTCCTCCTGGTAACTCGGGGGGCAACGGTAAATCAGCAAGCAGACATCGGAGTTTCTTTTCTACTTCTTTTTAAACTGCCTTTACAGAAATATTGCCTCTTAAGCCATCAGCATCTTTATTTTCAGGCAGCATGGGAGGCAAAGGTAACGGGGGTAATGTAGAGGTCACTAAAGCCACATGTTGTTCCTCCTTAGCGTCTACGCTTGGTGTGAGCGGCTTAGTTTTCTCTTTAGTAGTAGATACTGGTTTTTCCTTGGTAGCAGCAGCTTTACTTTGCTTCCCAACAACTGTTTTCTTGTAGGCTTTATCTACAATCAAGTTATTGTCTACCTTTGTTATTGAAGGGGTGGCTTTGTCTTTACTTTGTCACTTTTGGCGGTCCCAGCACTTGAGAGAGAAGGTGCATGTTCAGTTTTCAGTTTCTTCACATCCTTCACGTGGTTTGTCTGTGAGGCGCTGGCACCAGTTTCTGTGCTCCCCTTAGTAGGGTAGATGCATTAGAGGCTTTCGCAGCTTTGGCAGCTGCCTCTGCAGCCTTAGCTGCCTCTGCAGCCCATGCCTTTTTATTCTTGTTCAATTCAGCTGCCAGGCTTCTCTTGAGAGTTAGTGTACTAGGAGAAATGCTTGAGTGACGACTTCTGGATCTAGACAATCTGTGCCTGCTACGAGATCTTGAGTGCCTAGATGAATATGGGCTTCTGCTTAGAGATTTGGCAGACCGTAATTTCAGAGGTGTGGTCCATTATCATGGTGTGATGCGGTGGGATGCAGGCAGGCCTGGTGCTGGAGAGGAGCTGAGAGTCCTACGTCTTGCCCGGCAGGCATCAGGAACTGGCCTGAGTGGCACACTGAGAGAAGCCTTAGCAAATGAACCCTCCAGAATTTTACAAGGTGGACGCTTAGGTAGGTGAGATCTTGCCCCTCCCCGGCCCCACACCAGCACCCTTCCCAGGATTCCTGTGCAGAGCTGGTCTCTTGAATTGCTCTAACAATCAGAGCATCTTCTCCAGCATATGTTTTAGGGGCAATGTTACATTTCTTATTGCACTTTCCTCCAAACTCTACTCTGTATTTTTTTTTTGAAGGCCTGAGTAGACAAGAGAATTATTCCACAGGTGGGCATTAGAGTAATGAGGAACAACCATGCTACAGACTCAATGTTTTGCTTTCTGGAAATTTCCTGCATCAAAGCAATTAGGCCATTATGTGTTAATTTGGTGTTTCAGGCAGGTTCTTACAACAGGGCAGAGGACTATCACAGGGAATGGCCTCGAGCCCAGTGGCTAGAACAATCTCTGCTCCCGTCTTAATCTCTTGAGCATGACCTCCACCAACATTCCTCTTAGCACCACCGTCTTCCAGGCTCCAGCTAGAATGACCCATAAACCTGCTTGAAACATTCGGCACTTCTGTAGTCCAGAGCTCCAAAGGTTCTCTACCTCCTTCAAAAAACAAACAAACAAAACACCAAAAAGGGTAGGCTCTTCACATCACTAGCTTGCTGTTCTGTTGGTGTTTGGGTTCTGTGCCACAACCCAAAGCAACTTACAGATGCCCTTTATTAGCTACAGTTCCAGAGAGATAGGAGGATCAGGGTTGGGAGGTTATGGGAGTCAAGCAGCAGGAAGCTGAGGGCTCACATCTCGATGGCAAACAGGAAGCAGGGAGAGTGAGCTGGAAGTTATGTCCCAGAGCTTGCCCCTATTGATAAACCTCCTTCAGCAAGGCTTCTTGTCCTAGAAGTTCCATAGCCCACCCACAGACAGCACTACCAGTTGGGGAGCAGATGTTAAATCCTGTGCCTCTGAAGGATATTTCTCATTCAAAGCACTTGAAAAGTTTTTTTCTGAATTATTAGTAACTGGACTATGGATTAAAGGGATTTCAGCTTGGGAATCAGCCCGGAAACCTGTGTCTACTTAAGGTCACCAAGTGAACTTTGAAAGGCATTTGGTAGAACGGGGACCTACCACTGAAAGTTGTGTAAATAATGAGGTGATGGCATTGAAGATGCCAGTATGTGAGAGCTGCCGAGTGGGGGGAGAGTGTGGACTTGGGAACAGTTTGGGTTAAGGCCCCATGCCTACTTGCACACCCTTTGCCTTGGGCCCATGTCTCCTCCATGGAAGTGCTAGCTGTCACTACAGGAGGGCGGAGCTGCATGTCAGAGCTGATTGTCATTGCCTGAGGTCAAAATTCAGGAGAAGTCTGTTGGGTTTTCACGCTACCTTAAAGTAAGGAATAATTTCGCCTTTGTGTGGAGAAAATGGTGCAGACTTGAGACTCTTTCTTAAATTGCTACAGATAACCCCAGTGCATCCTCAAAATATCTTGACCAACCTTTTCCTGCTGCCCAACCTGGCCTTTGTGATGGCAGGATTACAAAATGACTTCAAAGCTTCAGGACTGAAGTGTGGCTCAGTGGTTAGAGTGCTGAAGGCTTAGCTGCCATCCCAGGTGTACACTGACCACTTTCTTTGGTTCTGATTCATATACTTTGCTCTATTTAATCCCCGCACCCTAGATTCCTACTGGCAAGTCAGGAATCGGGAATCGGGTAAGATAAGTAATTATTTAACCTAACTGAACTTACTCTTTGTGGAAATGGGGGAACGGCTCTCTTTTTTTCTTGCTCTTGCATAAACTTAGGAAACTCAAAGGATGATTTTGTTTTTGGCAGATAGTTTTTTCTTACAAATCTACCTTTGGGGGATCTAACCTCTGAGTCTCTAATATAGATTCATCAGCCTTGTTACCTAATCTCAAATTGGTCCTGGGCCAGTGCTTTCTCAAGGGTGCCTTGTGTCCATTTTGTTTGTCTCTGGTTTTTTTTTTCCCTTTGTGTTTCTTTGAGATGAGTCTCAGGTGGCTGTGCAGTGTCAGAAACTGGAAGAACGACTCCAGCCGTTCATGGAGCAGTGGCTGAAATGTCTTTATCCTTGAGCGATAATGTGCTATAAAAGAGATTGGATACACAGTTTCTTGTAATTTGGCCTAGCTTTTCTTTGCAGAAAAACTTTATACTGTTTTGTGACCCAGAGGAGTACTGAATGTACTGGTTTCTTATCTAAATTGGCAGCAAGGACTGTAGCCAGCTTCTTTGGTATGACATCAATACGGAAGAAGCTGGCTTCTACTGGGAAGCAAGAGTAGTAATTTTTGTTTTAGAAGACACAGTTTGACAGTCATAATTATGAGCCTCTTTATTTAAGTCCCCTGTGGTATAATCAGCGTGGCTATTCCAAACAATAGGGATTCAAGTTTGGATTTACAAAGTGTCTTAGTGAAGGGTTACTATTGTGATGAAACACCATGACCAAAGCAACTTGGGGAGGAAAGGGTTAATTGGGCTTACAGTTCCACATCATTGTTCATCAATGTAGGAAGTCAGGACAGGAACTCAAACCTGGGCAAAACCTGGAGGCAGGAGCTAATACAGAGGCCATGGAGGGGTGCTGTTTGTCTTTCTCTTCCTAGCTTGCTCTGTCTAGTTTCCTATACAACTAAGGACCACCATCCCAGGAATGGTACCACCCACAATGGGCTAGAGCCTTCCCTGTATATCATAAATTGAGAAAATGTTCCACAGGCTTGCCTGCAGCCCAGTCTTAAGGAGGGATTTTTCTCATTTGAGGTTCTTTCATTTCAGATGACTGACTTTAGCATGTTTCAAATTCACATAAAATCTATCTGGCAAACAAAGGGAATATTTACTCTTAAGCCTTTAGCTTCTAAGCCTGTAGCTTTAAGCCACAGACCATTTACTACATATATTGATATGGAACATCATTAAGGTATTTTTTGTCATTATTCACTTTATTTATTTATTGGTTTTTTTGAGATAGGGTTTCTCTGTAGCTTTGGAGCCTGTCCTGGGACTAGCTCTTGTAGACCAGGTTGGTCTCAAACTCACAGGGATCCGCCTGCCTCTGCCCCCCAAGTGCTGGGATTAAAGGAGTGAACCACCACCGCCCCTATTTATTTATTTATTTTTGGGGGGCAATCTTAGTTTGTAACTTAGACAGGTCTTGAACTCATGATCCCTCCTGAATGCTTGTATTATAAGTATGCATCAACACGTCTGGATGTTTTCCAAAATGGTTTTGCTTTGCGTCCTTGCCCCTAGCATCTGGCTTTCCTCTTAATGTAGATGGTATTCTTCATGCAGTATTAATGTATAGACTCGTGCCATTTCACCTAGTATAGTTAGAAGTACATAGCTGAAGATAAGAATTAGCATTTTTTCTAAGGGTACCATGGACTTTTATTTTTCATACCTTAATGAGCAAGGTGAGGCAGGGAGGAGGCAAGAGATTCCAATCCTGATTTTACTCCCCACACTTGTGAAGCCTTGAAAGTCTTCGGGGTTGCCAGCATTGACACTAGGTTTAAAGCAAATTCGGGAAGTTCTGTGTTACAGGCTCTGGTGTGAGTGGTTTTCAGAGACAAGCAGTGGACAGAACACTGCTGGACACCGTAATTCATGCTCTGCAAGTCTGTTTCTCCCTGCAGAATTAAAGAAATGAACTCACACTCTAGCCCAGGAAGATGACTCAACAGTAAATCAGCCTCCCTCCTGAGTGGGCCTGCTGTGAGAAGACTGCTTTCCTTCAGGAAGTATTCCTCTGTTGTAGTGTCTGTGTATACTGCCTGCCTGCAAAAACTCCTTGGCGTGCATTTTCGGTGTCTGAGTCACATAATCTATTGCTGGAATTTGGAAGACACGTCTGTATCTTTCTATTTTGTAAAATAGCAAGCCGCTTTTAAGATACTAAGGATTCATGTTGCAGAGAAAGAGCCAGGTATCACAGAACCTGTGATTCTGAACCAACGACTTCCAGGTCTTTTAACTTCAGTTTCTGGGACAGACATGTTGATAAAGAAATACAATCTGTGCAGTGTTTCGTTTCTACATGGATCTATCTTTAGGATTTCAATGCTTAAATTGTCAAAGAAAATAAACGTATATAAAACGAACATAATGTGAAAAGGGCTCTGTTAACTCTCCCAGCCCGAGAGTGAGCCACTGTGGATGAGCGCTATGCATCTTTGTAGAAGTTTCCTTTACAGTATATACGTAGTATATACTATAAATTTATATATTTGGGTTTTTTTCCAGACAGGGTTTCTGTAGCTTTGGGGCCTGTCCTGGAACTAGCTCTTGTAGACCAGGCTGGCCTTGAACTCACAGAGATCTGCCTGCCTCTGCCTCCCAAATGCTGGATAGTAGCATGCACTACTACCGCCTGGCTATAGTATTATATTATTAATACTAGAATAGTATCATCATTAACAGTATAATTTATTAACTTGAATATTTAAAGATTATGAACCTCTATGTTTAAAGGATATTAAATGTTTAAGAATTTATTTGTATAGGAAGTGATAAGTGGAAGACAGGTTAACAAAGAAAGACCTTTTTGGTATTTGCTTTTTTTTGTTTTTTGGGGTTTTTTTTTTTTGAGACAAGGTCTCAAGTAGTTCAAACTGGTCCTGAGTGCTGATTCTCCTGCCTCTACCTCCCAAATTCTCAGATTACGACAAAGACTACACCTTTAAGTGTATATTCCCACATTGACTGTGGAGGTGAACTGAACATCTTTCCTTTAAATCCTTTGTTCCCTGAGTCCCTGGAATAATCATATTTTAACCCAGAAGCAGTCACCCAGCACCAGTAAATGCTGAGTTAATTTGCCATAGTTTCTGCTTTGCTGTGACCTTTGTAGTTGACGTGTTACAGTGTCACCAAGAAACATCTGCACATGTTTTCTGCCTGCTAAACCTCAGAGATGTTTCATCGGCAGAGAATCCAAGGAAGATTCCTTAGTTGTGGGGGGTGCTTATTCCACCCCCTTCTGTTACTCCTGGGAGTCTGTGCTGGGTTTGAATAACTATGACCTGCAGGGAGGAATCATCATATGAAGTTTGGGTTTCTTGTGGTCTGGTCGTAGTTTCTGCCTTGCTGTATGAAGAAAGGCTGTTAAAGGTGCAGTCAAGAGTTATATTGGTTTTTTTTTTTTTGACAAATAAGACGTCTTATGGTTAATTTTATAGTTACTGACTTTTGACATTCATACATTTTGAAAATGTATGTTGGGATGGTTAAAAAAAAAACCATTAGAATTGATTAACTGGAAGTGATTCCAAAAGCTTTGCAATTTAAACTTTGCTTCCCCTCTTCCCGCCGTTTGTTTGTAGCATTTATTATGTTGTATGTATATCTCTGCTTCAGGATAAATTCTAGAATGTGGGACAAAGACTATAGGTTTTGTCTTCTGAGACAGGGTCTTCCTCTGTAGGTCACGCTAACCTAAAACTCACTATATAGCCCTGGATGTTCTTCAACCCATGGCAATCCTCCGACTTTGGACTCCCAAGTGCTGGAATTACAAGTGTGAGCCATTGCACCTGGCTCAGATTAATACAAACATACATATCTACTTGTTGGAAAGGATGGTTGTCTTACGAGGTCTTAGGATAGAATTCATTCTATCAGTTCTGTTCCTCTAGAAAACCTCAAAGAATAGAAATATGTTTAAAGAATGCTTAGTACCCTGAAGTATAGTTATTGTAAAAGGCCCGTATTAGAACAGACAACTAAAGCGCCTAGGAATGTGGTTTGGAGAGAGAGTGTGGAGGCTCCACGAGCTGGTTTGGAGGTTTCAGGAAGCTCTTGAGTCAGAAAGTTTTGGGTTGAAAGTGTATTTTTAAACAAGCTTCAGGTGTCAGAATCATCGAGACTCAGTGGGTAGCTAATTGCCTGTGTGGTGACTCTTACACTTCCTGCAGGCTCTTGCTAGTTTTTCTCAGTGGTGGCATCCTTAGCATAATCACCCGTGGCTTCAGTGTGCCTAGCTCCATGTCCCCCAAGATTTTGTGTGTTTTTGAGACCGAGTTTCCCATTGTAGCCCTGACTGTCCTAGAACCAGGCTGGCTTCAAACTCACATAAATCCACCTGCCTCTTCCTATAGAGTGATGAGATTAAAGGTGTGCCATCTTGCCTAGCACCTCAAGTCTTTTGATTGTATATCATGAATTAAGATCATCTGGTTATACTGTGATTTTTAACAGAAGAAATCAGTTCCCAGTACCAACGTTCATTTACAGTTTTACCACAAGAGCTGGTCCTGGTGTCTCAAGCCTATAGGTAGAGACAGGAGGATCACAAGTTCAAGGCCTGCCTGGACTACAAAATAAGTTCAAGGTCAACCTGGAAACTTAAGAGAGACTGTCTCAAAATAACTAAATATTAGAATAAAATTTAAAATAGGGCTGGTGCTCTAGCTTACTGGTAGTGCCTGCCTGACATGCATTAGGCTGAAGGTTCTATCTCCAGTGCCTAAAACAAATAGAAAACTAAAGGCACCCCTACCCTTCCCCCAACCCCTCTCACACACCCCCAAACCCTTTATACATGAGATTTAAACAGAGCATGAGTGATGCGTGTCCTCTGTTTATCTGTGTGTGAAATGGTTACTTTCCTTTGGTTGCAGATTTTTGTTTTCCAGGGCTATGTGATGGCAGCTTTGGGAAGTTCTGCTGTGCTGTGGTTCACCAGCCATGTTTCTGCTAGACTTAGCAGAGAGTCCCCTCTGGAGACGATGAGCTTGTTTCTTAAATACTTGATAATACTTCATCATTCCCGCAAAGTATTTTAATCAATAAAGTTTAGGACCTTAAAGATATTTATGTATCTTTAATATCTTTAATAATTACCTGTATATATACATATTTATTATGTGTGTGTGTTCATCTATTTGAGATAGGGCCTCCTATGTAGCCCTGGTTGTCCTGGAACTCACTATGTAGACCAGGCTGGGTTCCAACTCGGAGATCTGCTTGTCTCTGCAGTAGGATTTAATCGTAAGAACTAGGGTTAAAGACATGTCCTACCATGCTTGGCATTAAATGTATCTTAAATACAAACCTTATTATGTAGTTTTTGAGAGTGCATGGCAGATGGATATATTTTTGTTGAGGTAGTTTTAATTTTTTTTTAAACCATGGTATAAAGAGTTTCTGACATTTTATATTTTCAACTTAAAAATTCTTGATTTGTGTTTATTTATTCTTTTTACATACAATACATCCTGACTGCTGTTTCTCCTCCCTTCACTATTTAAAAATACACAATCTTGACCAGAAACAGCCCTCTTATTTATTTCTTTCTAAGATAGGTTCTCTCTGTGTATCCCTGGCTGTCCTGGATATCTGAAGAACTGGCTGGGCTCAAACTTGGACATCTGCCTGCCTCTGCCTCTGCCTTCTGAGTGCAGGGCATTAAAGGCTTGCGCCCCTACACCTGGCAAATTTGTGTTTTACAAAGAAGCCCATTGTTTTCCCTTGGATGATGAAATTGTATCAGTCTCTGTTTTAATGCATTATTCATTTCACCCCAGATCTTGCTGGCGTTCTTCACACTTTGTGTGATGTGGGTAGTAAATCTTTCAGCTGTATTGCTTTTTAATTAGTACTTGATTTTTAAAACAATCTCATTTTACATACCAATCCCACTTCCCTCTCCCTCCTGTCTTCCCGCTCCCTGGCACATTCTCCCCACCCCACCCCCATCCACTTCTCAGAGGGTGAGGCCTCCCATGGGGAGTCAACAAAGTCTGTCACATCCCTTGAGGCAGGACCAAGGTCCTCCCTGCTATATCTAGTCAGTTACACAATGTTACACAGTCAGGTCCTAAACTTGTATATTGGTTTTTATATATAAAGAAAAGGGAACATCATGTTTCTTCTAATTTACACTAATGTTTGAAATCTTTTCTGTACCAGCCCAGAACATGATAGATTATTTATGCAGCTCTCCCACACTATCTTCTGTGACTTCCTTCTTTAAATATTAATATAAGTTTAGTAATCCTTTAAAATAATGTTTAATTGAACAGACGTTTACTGGGCACTTGTTGCGTGCCATGCTCTCTCCTGTGTGGTGCAGATTACACAGCGGTGAGCCCTGTGTGTGTCTGGGTTTTTGTCTGCCTTCCCTCTCCCGCTTTGTCAACTGGGCTCCCTTCTGACCGTTTCCTGCTTGCTGCTTGTCTCCAGTAGAACGTGGTCCACACCTCAGCCAAGCTGAGTGTCAGCCTCTGTCTTCCCGACTTTGGAGCATATAAATAGAATCTGAACCCTGAGCTGCCCCCATGGCTACCCCCTTTCCTGCCCCTGCCTCATGAAGCTTCTTTCTCTAGACATTCCAGCCTCCCCTGCATTTTGGATCCTCTCCTGTGGGATTCCTCTGCCTGCACTGCCTGGCTGCCCTCCACTGGACAAAGTCCTCTGTATTTCCCCTGACTTTGGCAGACCAGCATCCCCTCATGTGGTCTGTTCATTACTCTGGTGGCATGTGGATATTTTCCTAACAAGCAGTTTAGCTAATTGTTTAACATATAATATTATGTATTATAACACACACATAACATAATAATAATATGCCTCATTTATTGCCAGCCCAGTGCTAGCCGCTCTGGAACCTAATCATGGCCAACACATGGCAGATATCAAATGCATGCTTTAAAGACTGTTGCTAATTGTATTATGATACAATAGTACTCATATTATCTCTTTACATTTTTGAATATAGATTTTGCTATAAGATCCAAAAGCAAAACTACCATTAATTAATCACTTTAAAAATGGACTGAAGGGGGCTGGAGAGATGGCTCAACAGTTAAGAACACTGGCTGCTCTTCCAGAGGTCCTGAGTTCTTTTTTTTTTTAATTGATATTTATTGAGCTCTACATTTTTCTCTGCTCCCCTCCCTGCCTCTCCCCTCCCCACTTCAGCCCTTCCCCCATGCTCCCAATTTACTCAGGAGATCTTGTCTTTTCTACTTCCCATATAGATTATATCTATGTATGTCTTTCTTAGTGTTCTCATTGTTGTCTAAGTTCTCTGGGATTGTGGTTTGTAGGCTGGCATTCTTTGCTTTATGTTTAAAAACCACCTATGAGTGAGTACATGTGATAATTGTCTTTCTGTGTCTGGGTTACCTCACTCAAAATAATGTTTTCTAGCTCCATCCATTTTCCTGCAAAATTCAAGCTGTCGTTATTTTTTTCTGCTGTGTAGTACTCCATTGTGTAAATGTACCACAATTTCCT
Organism: Ondatra zibethicus; assembly: GCA_004026605.1. Taxonomy (NCBI): domain Eukaryota; kingdom Metazoa; phylum Chordata; class Mammalia; order Rodentia; family Cricetidae; genus Ondatra; species Ondatra zibethicus. The sequence goes on from PVIU01004266.1 coordinate 93,041, forward strand.
TATCCATTCTTCGATCGAGGGGCATTTAGATTGTTTCCAGGCTCTGGCTATGACAAACAAAGCTGCTATGAACATAGTTGAGCACACGTCCTTGTGGCACGATTGAGCATCCTTTGGATATATACCCAAAAGTGGTATTATTGGGTCTTGAGGAAGGTTGTTTCCTAATTTTCTGAGAAATCTCCACACTGACATCCAAAGGGGTTGTACCAGCTTGCATTCCCATCAGCAATGCAGAAGTGTTCCCTTTTCCCCACAACCTCTCCAGCATAAGTTGTCATTGGTGTTTTTGATCTTGGCCATTCTTACAGGTGTAAGATGGACTCTCAGAGTTGTTTTGATTTGCATTTCTCTGATGACTAAGGATGTTGAACATTTCCTTAAGTGTCTTTCAGCCATTTTAGATTCCAGAGGTCCTGAGTTCAATTCTCAGCAACCATATGGTGGCTCATAACCATCCATAATGAGATCTGGTGCCCTCTTCTGGCCTGCAGGTATACGTGCAAGCAGAATACTGTACACAGATAGATAGATAGATAGATAGATAGATAGATAGATAGATAGATAGATAGATAGATAGATAGATGGATAAATTTAAAAAATGGATTGAATAAGCATTTACAGTCTCCCAAAATGGTGTCACAAGCTGGAGACTCAGTGTGCAAATTCAAACCTATCAGGAAATGCCAGACACTAGCCTTAATTATGAATGAAGAGCAATGCTTTCTGGGTGTAGAGCCCTAGGCCTGAGGCAACACCAAGAGATGGCTGTCGATTCCTCAGTTCCCATTTTCTCCTCCTGTGAGGTTATGCAGACTTTCCTGCTAGCTGTAGCCAGCCAATATTGCTAACTATTTCCTAGTTTGCCTTCTCAGCAGGCATAGCCGGCCACTGCTGTTAGGATCAGGGGCCATGGGCAGTTTTTGTGCCTGCTGCCACCCTGTCTCGTGAAACATGGATAATGCTACTTGGGCCAAGATCATGCATGATCAAGGCCATGCATGATGGAAGAATGAGAAAGGTGGACCTTGGGCTCTGATGGCTGATTGGGTAACCTATGGAAACGTAAGCAATCCAGAATAACCTGTGCAAACTTCTGCATGACAATTTGCATCTTTTCACTATTTACTTGACAGTTTTTTTTTCTGTATTTGAATCTAACTGAAATTTACATATAAAGGTCATCGATGTGTTATATGACTCCAGACAGGGAGTGTCCAGACAGAAGTAAGAAATGTCTGGAACATCATACATTTCCCTGAAATTTTTGTATTGTGAACTAAAAGAGCATGAATTTGTTGGATTAGTGTTAGAATTCTATGGATCACTTGAGTTCCTTTTCTAGCCTCAGGGCTAGAAATATTGAGCTATGTCTCAATCAATGATTGACTTTTAAAAGTCACTTCTTGGCTGGGATATAGCTCAGTTGTAAAGTGCTTGCCAAGCATGAGTAAGTCCTGGGTTTTCTTTCCTTATGGCTTTATATATGCACACCCACACATACACCCACCCACACACCCCTAAAATAAAATGGGAGTGTCATTTGGTAAGGTAATTTTAAATAGAGAAAGGAGAAGTGAGTAAAGGTGTCACTGTTGAACAGAAAGCTCTTCTCTATTGTAAGCGCAGAGTTTGGGAAGATAAGGATAGTTGTCCATCTGTCTGTTAGGGCTGCATCCCAAGACTTGTGGGACATAACCGAAGTCTGCAAGTGGATCCCAGCTGTCTAGATGTTGTTTACTTCCTCTACATAGAAACTTAGGGTAAAGGCTACTTTATCAGGTAGGTGTAGTAAGAACCCAACAGTCAGAATAGAACAAGTGAAACCATGTACTGTGTTAAGTTACCCAACGCTTATGAATTGTGCATTTCTGGGATTTTCCATGTAGGCTTTCTCGATCAAGGCTGCCCATGGGTAACTGAAGCCATGTAAATGAATCCACGGATGAGAAGAAGGACCACTTTGTCTTTAAGAGAATTCTACACAAGAGCAGCTTTGAAGTTGGTTACTCTCTGTGCTTTCTCTGCTGCATATTGTGTTTTCACTGTGTTGAAAACAGAATGTGTTTATTTCTACCCATGAGCACCACTGTGCATATTATCATGTTTTAATTTCTTTCTTTTTTTTTTTTGTTTTTTACAGACAGGGTTTCTCTGTGTTGCTTTGGAACCTGTCCTGGAACTAGCTCTTATAGACCAGGCTGGCCTCGAACTCACAGAGGTCCGCCTGCCTCTGCCTCCCGAGTGCTGGGATTAAAGGAGTGTGCCATCACCGCCTGGCATTTTAATTTCTTATTAGAGATGAACTTTTCTTTTTGAGACTGTCTCACAAGGAACCCCAGGCTGGCCTGCTGCAAGCTTTCTGAAATGTCGTCGGCCTTTCTTTTGTGGGGGCTCCAACTCCCCAATAATGATATGGAGACTTAGTATTAATTATGAAAGCTTGACCTTAGCTTACTTAGACTTTCCCCCATAATTTAAATTAACCTGTCTCTATTAGTCTCCCTTCTGCTACATGGCATGGTTACCTCTGCTTTGCACTACATGTCTGACTTCTTCAGAGTCTCTTGGCAAAATCCGCACGCCTAGATTCCTTCTTCTCTTCTCTCCCAAAACTCCCTCCTATCCTCTCCTGCCTTGCTATTGGCCTTTCAGTTCTTTATTAAACCAATAAGAAGGTGCCTTAGGCAGGGACACAGGTTTACAGTGCACTCAAATATTCCGCAACACTGGCCTTAACCTTAAATGCTTCTGCCTGGGCTTCCCTAGTACTAAATTATAGGGTGTGCACTTTGTGGTGGGTGTTTGCTCGCACACGTGTGGAGGTTGTAAGTTGGTGTTGGATGTCTTCTGCAATCGCTTCTCTGCCAACTTTTTTTTTTTTTTTTTGAGACGGTTTCTCACTGAACCTGGCACTGACTGTTTCCAGCTAGATTGGATCCCTAGGATCCACCTGTTTTTGCCCTCTAGCTCTGGGTGATAGGTGTGCACCACCATGCACTGAATTTTTATGTAGGTGCTGGGGATCCATACTGGAGTCCTCATCATTGAACAGCAAGCCCTTTGCCTGGGAACGTTTCTGATATCCTGCTGTTTGCTTTAATCTGCCGATGCTAACATTAATGGGCGAAGTGGCGTAGCAAAGCTGTTTTCTTCTACAGCTGTTCTTTCTCTCTGTTTGCTTTTTGGAGATAAGGTTTCTCTGTGTAACAGCTGGCCTTGAACTCACAGAGATCTTGCCTGTCTCTGCCTCTCCAGTGTTGGGATTTAAAGGCTTGTGCCACCACTGCCCGACCTGTTTGCTTTTTCTTAAGGCTCATTCCTGCTGTTTACATATCCTGCAGAAATAAGCTTATGCTCTTCAAAGGCTGTATGTGATTTCTACTGAATTTTCCAATTTATTACAACTTTCCATATACCCTTTGCCCTGGTGGTCTCCCTGCTGCACCTTCTTGACTGCTTGTTACGTGTGGACTTCTGTGGAGCTTGGTAGTCACTCTGGCACTTCTTTGGGTTCCTTGTGCTTGAGGGTACTTCTAACTTGATCACCTCATTGTGGTGAATTGATTCTTCTCCATTTCTCAGTTTTCTGAGACAACGTGGAAAGAGGGGTGTGGCATTGAGTTGTCTAAAAATCTCTTTATTCATACCAACCACCACATCTTTCTATTTAATCTAGCATCTATCATTTATCACTTTGAAATAGTTTTTTTTTTAATCAAGACTAGCCTTGAACTTTTAGGCTCAAGTAATGCCTCTCTTTCCCATAGCTTAGACAGTAGGCAGTGGCCATGTGGCCTGACCATGTTCCCTCCTGAACTGTGCAGACTTTGCTTCATTGCCTTCTAGCTTTCAGGCTCCAAGAAGTATCTTTTGATGATACTTGATCCCTTGTTTTGTTTTTTTTTTCTTGTTTTTTTTTTTTGTTGTTGTAATTAATTTAACCCAGAAGTTTAAAAAAAAATGAGCACAAAACAGTGCTTAGCTTTGCCCACTCCAGTCTGGCAAACTCTGACAAGATACTATTTAACACTCTACATGGACTTTCCTTGCTTGTTTTTGTTTTACAAGACAGGGTTTCTCTGTAGCTTTGGAGCCTGTCCTGGAACTAGCTCTTGTAGACCAGGCTGGTCTCGAACTCAGAGATCCGCCTGCCTCTGCCTCCCAAGTGCTGGGATTAAAGGTGTGTGCCACCACCGCCCGGCTGCCTTTCCTTGCTTGTGCAATCATCTTTCCGCTTCCTCCCTGAAACAGGGTATCACTGTTTAGCTCTGGCTAGCCTCAGACTTGCTATGTAACCCAAGCTATCTCCAAATTTGTGGCAATCTACTTGTTTCAGCCTCCCAAGTACTGGGATTATAGGTATGGATCACCACTTACAAGACCATCATTGTTTATAAATTTGCAGAGCTGTTAGTGAGCTATGGAGAATTCACAGGAAGAACTAGAATAGCTGTGCCATGTCACACTTGCTGGTGACGTACAGTCTCTTTTCCCGCTGTTTTAAAGCATCATAATGACAGGCCTTCGGGTCCTCCAGGTGAAGTTAAGGCCTCATGATTTATATCAGAATTTATGCTGGGACAGATTCTTTTTCTAAATTAAATGGAACGGGTGTGAATCTGTCTACACTCAGGTTTCTTTAAACAAGAAGGGGTGGAATGAGCAACAGATGAGGAATTGATGTATCTGGTGTAAGATTGTGAGTTGTGGGTAGTTAGAGAAAAAGACTCTGAAGGCTGGGGCATCACGAAGAGATGTAATGGGAAGATGTGACTTGTATGTGGCCATTGAGATGGACAGGACAGATGCCATTTTTCTATTCAAGGTCAGACTCCTTTGGTACCGGGTAGTCTCATACATGGTTCTTATAGACAGTTAACCACCCATCAATAATAAGTTAAATTTTTATCACTAAAGCTGCATGGATACTGGGTTTTATTTTTCTGTTTGAGTGTGTTTTCAGTCTTACAGTCTTCGGCAGCTGTGCCAAACTTGAACAGGTCAACACAAGTTCAGTAAAACAAGCTTCCAGTTCTCACGTTTAAAACAGCTGTTCAGCCCCATTTCATTGGGAGTTTTATCTTTATCAAAGATCTTGTAACATATATTTTAAGTATAATTTACATAATTGATGACAGGCTTTATAAAACTGGAAATTTAATGCAATTCTGCTTTTTAAAAATCTACTGTATCGATGTTTTGCAGTGATATTTTATGGAGATAAATATTAATCATAAGAAAACTGAGTCCCTGCTGAGATGCACTGCAATAGTAGCCCCCCCTCTTTTTTTTTCTGAGACAGGGTTTCTATGTACAACCTTTGGTGTCCTGGAACTAGCTTTGTAGACCAGGCTGGGCTTGAACTCACAAAGATCCTCCTGCCTCTGCCTCAGGAGTTCTGGGATTAAAGGTGTGCACCACCATCAGCTAATGTGATTGTAGCCTTTTTGAAAGTCAAGAAATAGAAATGAAACAAAACAAATCATTTTGTTGATAGTGAAGTGTAGCTTGTGGCTGGTGTTGATGCAGGAGCCATTTGGCTAGTCCAGAGTTATGCAAACTGCACTTCTAGTGCCCATATGCCAAGTGTCTTTTTGTGTAAGCTGTTTTTGTGGGCACACCCATGCTCATTCACTTGACTATTTTACCATCTATAGCTGCATTTATTCTACCAGAAGAGATCTGAGTAAACACATCCCAGGTTGTCTATTCTAAAAACCATAAATGTTCACCATTTTTCTTTATAGAACTTGTTTGCCAAACTGAATTAGATTGACATCGAGAGACTTTTTCACAGAAGGAAACCTAGGGAAGGTTTAATAACAGAAAAGGAACAGGGAGGTTGTTCAGTTTGTAGGGACTCATTGCAATAAACTGTTGTCCTGGAGGCAAACTAATTTCTTCCTTCAAGATACAAACATATGGAAATGTACTACTACTACTACTACTACTACTACTATTATTATTATTATTATTACTGCTATTGGTTTTTCAAGACTTCTGCTCCCTCTGGTGGAGTTAGCAGAAGTGGCCCATGCCATACATACCCACTACCCACGCCACTTCTTTACCAGTGAGTGCATAGTTTGTGGAGTTGAACTACTGTTGTGACTTGTGTTCTTCAAAAGCTTTAAGGAGACTGATTCTTGGGATTTATAAGCTGAAACTCCTAATTTTTGTTTAGATATTAAACGATGGCAGCTCTTACCTAAATAGGTATACAATTAAGTTGTGTATGCTATAAAATAATGAAGCTGGCTATTGTTTGACTTGTGAGATACATTTAATTTTATAATTATTACATGTTGAATTAAATTTGAATCGTAGTACTAGATTTGGTGGGAAACAGGTGGAGAAAGCAGGGATGGATGCAGCTGAAGTACAACACATGACCAAGTGATGTCTAACCTGACAGAGATCTGCACAGACCTGATCAGCAGATTGGCATGCAGGGTGCTTCTTAGAAGGCGTCTCTGCATTTGTAAGATTAGCAAGTGTGAGCTCTAAAATTCCTTCCAGGATTAAGAATGTCAGTAGTCATTAATTCAGTTATATGAGGATGCTTCAAGTTTTGGGGCATTTTTACTCTCATGAAATGTCATTTTTATCTTTGGAGCACAAATAATTGTTGACTGAGGTTTCTGTCCTCCCTGGTCCCACAGCTTTTCAGCCCCAAAGAAACACACAGAGGTCCACATTAATTATAAACTGGTTGGCCTATTAGCTCAGGCTTCTTATAATTCTTATAACTTATATTAGCCCATAATTCTTGTCTGTGTTAGCCATGTATGTGGCTTGGTATCTTTTATCAGCAAGGCGTTCTCATCTTGCTTCCTCTGTGTCTGGATGATGGCTACAGACTGAGCTTTCCTCTTCCTAGAATTCTCCTGTTCTTGTTGCCTCACCTCTACTTCCTGACTGGTCACCCCGCCCATACTTCCTGCCTGGCTACTGGCCAATCAGCATTTTATTAAACAAGTACAAGAAATAAATCTTTACAGGGTAAAACCATTGTCCCACAGCAAAATTTTTTTTAAGAAAAATCAGTTATGTACATCTGTATGTTCCTGTATGTGAGTGTAGGCACACCTGTGCCACAGTGTGCCTGTTGGAGGTCAGGACAAACTTGGGTATTGCTGCTTGTCTCCTGCTTTGAGCCAGAGTCTCTGTTCTCCAATGTATATACCAGGCCAGCTGACCTAGGAGCATCCAGGGCTTGGTTCATCCAGTTATGCATCCACCGTAATTTAGAAGGACTTCTGGGATTATAGATGTGTGCTGATGTGTTTGGCATTTTCATACATCTGTATCATATTTTGTTCTTATTTGCCCCCTCTATGACCCATCCTCCTCCTCTTCCTCGTTCTCTTTAATCTCTGATGGTTTGAATGAGAAATATCCACCCCCACCCATCGGCGACAGTATTTGAGCACTTGGTCCCCATAGGGTGGCACTATCTGAAGGAAGTCACTGAACCTTTAGGAGGTATAGAGCCTTGCTGAAGGAAGGATGTCGTGGGGGAGGGGCGACTTTGAGAGTTTATGTCCTTGCCCCCACTTCCTGGGTGGTGAAATGTCATCTCCAGTTTCTAACTCCAGCTGCCTGCCGCCATGCCTTCCCTGCCACGATGGACTCTCCCACTAGAGCCTAAGCCACAATGAACTTTCTTCCTTCCTTTGTATTTGGTCATAGTGCTTAGCATAGCAGCAGGAAAGTGACTGAAATGAGTCTTTAGACCACACTCTCTTAAAAGATTTCTACCCTTCAAGAAGCAGAAAGGTCTGTCCTTTGGTGCTTCTAAAAAGGAATAGACGTTCATGATGTAAACATTTAGCTTGAATGCATTTTATAGTTGGGGTAAAAACAACTTCTTCTTCTTCCTTCTTCTTCTTCTTCTTCTTCTTCTTCTTCTTCTTCTTCTTCTTCTTCTTCTTCTTCTTCTTCTTCTTCTTTTTTGGTTTTTTGAGACAGGGTTTCTTTGTAGCTTTGGAGCCTGTCCTGGAGCTAGCTCTTGTAGACCAAGCTGGCCTCGAACTCACAGAGATCCGCCTGGCTCTGCCTCCCGAGTGCTGGGATTAAAGGTGTGCGCCACCACCACCCAACTGGGGTAAAATTTTCTAATCTGTGGGGTTAGCAAGAAGGCTCACCACCAAGCCCGATGACTTGAGTTTGAAACTTGGGACCCAGATGATGGAAGGAGAGAAGCAACTATCAAAGTTGTCCTCTGACCTCCATGGGATGGCATGGCATACACTTCCACCCACATACATACACAGTATATCAATGTAATAAATTAATAATTTTTTGTTTTGTTTTTTGAGACAGGGTTTCTCTGTAGCTTTGGAGCCTGTCCTGGAACTAGCTGTTGTAGACCAGGCTGGCCTTGAACTCACAGAGATCAGCTCTCTGCCTCCCAAGTACTGTGATTAAAGGCATGCGCCACCACCGCCCAGCATAATAATTTTCTAATTTGTACTTCATAAAAACCTTGAAGATTCCCAGACAATAATTTGCTTTTATTTAGTGATTACTTTTAATGAACAGTCAATCTGGTGACAGACTTGACTAATTTACACTAAATATATAAATTACATAGCCATCATTGTAGGATTCAAACTCTCTAAGTAAATATAGGTATGTGTGTCTATGTACATGCATGCATATGTGTGCATGTGCTGTTGAGGAACACTCTAGCCTTTCTTTGCATCGGTAGATGCTGATTTCAGGATGCATGATCAGGAAGACAAAAAACTGTGATGGAAACACCTGAGCCTCTGGGTGCTTTCTGGTTCCCTTTCTGAATTTTGTCCGGGTCACAGGGGTTTGAATACGGAGTAGTAAAATTTACAGAGCGGGAAAATAAGGTCTGCTCTTAATTCAGAATTGTAAAGACCACATACTCGGTGTCACAATCCCCAGCAGATACTTTCCTCAGAACACAGCGCTATGACTATGACTGACACTGTGTATGAAGGGGGAAAGTCAGATGATGCAAATCTTTATGAATGCCTTGTAGATCTACCTTGAAGAGCTGGACCTTTCTCAAACACAACCGAAATTTTATTAGACTATTATTCAAATTTATTTGTAAAAAGCCTGGATTTTAAATCTTTAAATGGGGGAGGCACGGACATGGGGAAAGAGGCAGAATATGTGAGCTGCTCTGTACCATGGCATGTGTGTGGAGGCCGGGGACAGCTCTGTGGAGTCACTTCTCTCTTTCACGTGGGTTCTGGGGACTGACCTCCAGCTGCAGAGCAAACAAATGCCTTTAGCTTCTTAGCTATCTCCACAGCTCGGATCTGAAATCTTTCTGGACATTTTACACCACTCAGTTTATTTATGGCAGTGTGAAACCGTGAGCAAAACTAATTTAGAACACTTTATTACCCATCCCCCAAACATCATTCCAGTTAGCTGTCCTCTTTGTCCATTGCCGCACAAACCCCTAATGTACTTTGTGCTTTTATAGTTTTGCCTGTTCTGGACATTTTGTATAAACAGTACCTTAACAGGCAGTCTTTTGAATGACTTCTTTCTCTTAGTGTAACATTTTCCTATTATAACACTGTATCTAATGAAACTTTACATTCTTTATTGTACTCAAGAAGTATTCTGATGTATAAATGTGCAAGTTTGAAAACTTTATTTACCAGTTGGTGGACGTGGGTTCCTTCCCATCCTTAGTCTTCAGCTGTTGTAGATAATGCTTCTGTTAAGGTCGTGTGCATTTGTTTTTACTGTCTTCGGGGTGGGGGGGATGTGGGACTTCTGGCATCAGAGGAGTAGCAGTTCTGGTGGATAAGTTCTCCCCCATTATGCGATCATTTAACCTTTCTCACCTCCTTAAAGACCTTGTCTCCAAACTTGGACTCCAGTACAGTTGAACTTAAGGTACAGGATTGACTTCAATGTATCATCCGTTTATTTGAAAGTGTTACAAGGTTCAACATACAGTGACTTTGTTCTAACAGAGGCCACTTCCAACTCTTAATATCAACCCCCTGCATGCCCTAGAAAGGTACATGGTTAAGATAGAAATGAAACAGAAGAGAGATGCAAATTTCTGGAATCTCTTTCACTCATTTGTGGGGCCTGGGTGGTCTCTTTGGTAATCACTGTACTTAACACAGAGTAGGGTCCTTCTGATGATGGAAGGGACACACATGAATTATGCTGGGACAGTGGACATAAATCTGAACTGCCAAGGGAAATTAGGATGAATGGTTTCACTCTCAACCAGTGTGAAGGAAAGACTGTCACAGCCTTAGTTCCTCCCCCTGGAGAGTCTCTGGGAACCGGGAAGGCAGATGCCATCTGGGACATCAGTCACAGGGTCTTATCCATGTTCCATGTCATCATGCCCCATTCCTTCACACACAGAACTATCTTTGAAGGAGAATGGTAGGTTAGCCAACGATAGCATGAATCCCCACATGGACAGTTCAGGCCGCTGGTGTGAAGACAGTGATTTAAACTAAGGATGATCTGCACATCTTTCTAACATTTATTTGAATTAAATGTTTTCTTTCTTCCAGGGAACAAAAAATCATCTCACCTTCAAAGAATCCAAGGCTGCCATCCTGGAACTGGGCTGGAAAGCGATAGGGAGGGAGCAAGACCATTTTTTTTCCATTCATTTTCCAATTTCAAAGGATTCAAAGAGAATATAAAATGGCAGAGGTTTAAAGTTCATATTCAGGATGAGTGATGATAATTCAGGCAAGAGAGAAGATGAATTGTATTGTGTATTTATCAGGGATCAAAACGGGAATACATCTGACTACAACACCAAGTCACCATCTACACAGCGCCCTTCAGCGAACGCAGATGACATGGTGGTGGACTATGAGATGGATCCTGCTCTGGACAGCAGTGAAAGTGTTTCTTTAAGCCATCAGCGTGTAGAAGCAATTGATTACCCAGAGCCTTCAAGTGGTTTCATTAGTAAGCCCGGGTTTGCAATGTGTAGTGATCCTACCCACCAGTCCTCTTCACTCAGTACAGTGACACCCCCGAACCTGCATAGTAAGTTGGATTCCCTGGAGGCACCCCAGGAAGAGAGGTTTGAGCCCTCTCTGTCCGATGTGTGCAAGTCTGATGATGGTTTCGACTGCGCAGACTCCGCTGCCCCTTTGGCGCTAAAACAGACATTTGACATGAAATTGGACACAACTAACTGCACCATTATAGCACGCCATTCTATTGAACGGGGTCAGCCTTTCCATGCTCCTGGAGGTCTGCCGCCAGTGAGTGTGGGGGGTGGAAATACGCTGCTGTCCTGCCCCATGTGGACATCACCCCAGCCCTCTGAGATGCATGTGAGAGAAACTCCTAACAGTGAGGGCTTTGAAAAGCTTCAAGCCTCGCCCCCAGAGGCTCTAAACACAACCTACATGGTGTGTTCGGATGTGCCGATGCAAACTGACAGTGCAGACATTGGAATTCCGTGCCAGGATTCTTTAGGAAATGTCACCAAAGAGTGCACAGATGGGCCAGAGCAAGGACTCGTTGGAGACAAAGAGATCCAAGCTGTGACACCAGTTTCTGATGGCATGGAGGTTCCCAATGGGTCTGTATTACAGGAGTTCCATTGTGTATCTGAAGATGAACCGAACAGTGAGATTCATTCGCACTGCTCATATGGTCAACAGGAAATGGGCCAAAATCTGAGAGGAACACTGTTCAACTGTCATGTTGATGATGCATGTCCTTTACCGGTGCCAGCTTTGGATAAAAGTAAAACCAGCGCCCTGGACTCTGAGTGTAAAGTCACTATGACTGAAGACCTGCATGCTGTCTCTCATGACAACAACTCAGAAATCCAAAAGACACTAAGAAGTGTCCCAGGGCAGAGGTTTTCCCCACTGTGTGAAATGGTTTGGGATGGAAATGGTAGAGCCGTTAGCACAAATAATACGGTTTGCACGTCAACACCAGTTCAGGACACCCCCACTGTAAGCCTTACGCTTTCCCCTGTTGATGCGACAGAGAGGTGCAATCTCGTGGAGAATGGTCCAAGAGATGCCGAGACTGTATCAAACTTGAAAGGGGCACCCGTGAATATGCCAAAGCCTAATCTGGGAAAATCGGCTACCAAAACGAATGCCACCATAAGCAGCAAAGTTAGGAAAACAGAAATTATAAGTTACCCAAGGCCAAACTTCAAGAACATTAAGGCCAAAGTTATATCCAGATCAGTGTTGCAACCCAAAGATGCTTCTGCAATGAATGGTACACCCAAGCCTCAGATTACTGGGGTCTCCTCAGCCCCACCAGTGCCTTCTAAACAGTTGACGGCTATGAACAGAAAACCAAGATCCGATTTGAATGCAGACAAAAAGGCAGAGATCCTAATTAACAAGACAGACAAACAACAGTTTAATAAACTCATTACCAGCCAGCCTGTGCATGTTTCAACTCATTCTAAAAACTCTTCGCTCAGGGTTCCAAGAACAACATCTGCCGCGAAATCGAACCGGGAGGATGTTGACAAGACTTCAGCGTCTTCTCACTCAGCGAGTGAGACTGGGTCCGTAGCTGCGTTTTTCCAGAAGATCAAAGGCATTCTCCCAGGGAAAATGAAAAGTTCAGAGTGTTTGGAAGTAACGTTTGTTTCCCACATCGATCGGATTAGCCCGGAAAAGGGTGAAAAGGACTGCGAGGCTCCAATGGAAAAGCAAGAACTGGGAAAGCCAACCACCAACGAGACTTCAGAATGCAAGCCCCCGTTTGTGGTGAGTGGATGCCGCTGTTTGCTTCTAGGAATGAAGAAAGCTGGTATATTAGAAATATGTTACCTGTTAATTGATAATAGTTTCACTGAGCTTGGCTCATGATTCATATTCATGCATTCTTTGTCCTGACATCCAGTGTAGAGAGTTAATGGGTCAAAATATAACAAACTTGCCTAGTGAAAAACTTAGTTCTAGTATTTTCTTGAACATGGGCTTTCCTTTTGATAGTGTTTTAAAAGAAAAGGTTGATGTTTTACTTTATTAGGTATTTGAAGTGAAGTAGCTGACATCGGGCTATATTTTATTTTCTTTTCAAAAAGCAAACAAAAAAGAAGGGGGGTGTAAGCATGCAAACCACATTTAAGAAATGGCTATGGAGTGCTGGTGAACACATCAGCATAAAAACCACCCCTGGTGTCTTGTTGGGAAAGCAGTTTTGGAAGCTGAGCCTAATCTCACAGATTTGAATCTACTGCAGCCAGCTGTGTGGCACAGGACCAGTAACTGTGCCACAGCCAGAAGGGAGAGGATTTGGGCAGGGGGTGTGTAAGGTCCCCCGTGGCCCATTTTGCATGGATTTCTAGTACATAAAGAAACAAATCCATACATAGTAAATAAAGCAGAATGTCTTCAACAGCACCTGTCAAACCATGAAGGGGACTAAACGGCATCACTTAAGAAATCAATGCTGCATCATGTGCAGTTCAAAGGTTATTTTTCTTTAAACATGTATGTGCATGTTTTTTGACAATGATATGATAAAACTTGTTTTCAAAGCACATGCCAGGCTGCTGTTGGGACTGTGTGTGTGCCTTCAGTCTATTTTTGGCAGTGGAGACTTAGGCGTATTTTCAGCCCCACACAGACTGCCCTTGAAATGCTTGTCCTCTGGACCGGGAATGGATCTGTGTGCAGAGGAGAAAGATAGACATCTTTGGGGACTCTTGTGTAGGAGGAATGGAGCAGCATTGTCAAGTACCTGAGTTCGTTTTGTTTCAGGTTACATAGCAGGTCATGCAGGGAACGTCTAGATGATAAACTGGAGACTCTTGGCCTGGTCAGTTTGCAGATGTTTGCCTTTATATCAATAATTCTACTGGTAAGGATGGAATGCCACAGAGATTTCTAATCCAATGGGTTTGTATATTGTTTCAGAACACAGACCTTTTAAGTTCTGTTTATGTCTAATTGAGGAAATTCTGATCGTTTAGAACTTTATCCAATTAAAATAAACTCTCAGTTATAGATAGGTGTTTTTGGCTTTTCAAGCCAGAGTTTCTCTGTAAGAGCTCTGGCTGTCCTGCAAACTAGCTCTGTAGACCAGGCTGGCCTCGAACTCACAGAGACCAGCCTGTCTCTGCCTCCTGAGTGCTGGAATTAAAGGCGTGCGCCACCACTGCCCACCTTAGACAGGTGTTTATAGATATGCAAAGAACCAAGACTTTTTTTTAATTTATGGGGAATTCAGGCATCAACGTGGCAGTCAGTGTGGTTTTGAATTCACACAGTAGTAGCACAGGCTGGCCTTGAATTTGAGATGTTCTTGCTTAGCATCCTTAAGGCTTAGTTATGAACCAGCGCGCTTAGCTTTATGAGAGACATTTACTAACTTGTAGACCCCCAGTACCAGAAAAACTAGCAAAAAGTTTCCTGAACATTGGTCTTTGAATATAAATTGCTTATGTCATTCTACAACCAGAGCATTTTGGTTTTATTTCCTTATATTTCCAATTTGGTAGTTGTAGGCCCATGATGTGGTATTGAGGTGAGGCCATGGAATCATCAGGGGAAATGGATTCCAGTAGTTTGCACGTTAGCAATGTCGCAGTGAGACCTTAGGATTAGATATGAAATGCTTTATAAGGCTGTAAGGACTGTCCCACAGTCTCATCGCTGACACTTTTCCTTACCTTCTAGAATAAAGAACTATGCTTCTGTGACCGTCTTACATACAGTGGGGTCCTCCCATTTGTCTAATTCAACCCACACACAGTTCCAACCTTAGGAAGGGAAGGTGCGAAGAGGCCAGACTGACCATCATAGCCCCAGGTGTGGCTGATTGTAGAATGCTAAACAGGTGTACTGGTATTGCATCTTGTTAGTCACTTCAGCAGTACCCAGTGGTACTGCTATAAGAAGGATGGTACGGTTTGAGTGTGTGTGTGTGTGTGTTCACGCGCACGCATGCGCTCTGTTGGTCTTAGTCTTCAGCTAAAGTAATTTACTCAAGGTTGCCTTCCACCTTACGGCTGCTTGGTGATCTGGGTTTACCTGAAACTTTAGAAAGGTTTTTATTTAGAAGAAGTGATTTAAGACTGCTATAGAGGGTTAGAAGTGGTTGCCCATTGCAGAGGTTACGTGTTCAAGATAGCATGCTGTTCCATAAAGGAAAGATGGGCTCGTGTATCCGTCCTATAGGCTGTTGTCTAATTGTCCCAGTGATGCTCAGTAATGTCCATTGTTCTTTCCAGCAATAGCAGGGCAGTTGCTACCTATGGTCGTGCTTCAGAGGGCTCACACAGCTGTGAAGGAAACAGGTGCTCAAACTCGGGTCCCCTCTACCTCACAAACCTCAATGTTACAGAATGTGGGCTTTGACAGTAAAATAAATGATCCGGGGAAGGTTCACTCCCATAAGTTGAAGAGAAGTTTGCTTTACTTTTTAAAAGAAAGTTTCTCAGGCTGGAGAGATGGCTCTTCCAGAGGCTGAGTTCAATTCCCAGCTCCCACATGGCAGCTAACAGCCATCTATAACGGGATCTGGTGCCCTCTTCTGGCATGCAGGCATACATGCAGGCAGAACACTGTATACATAACAAATAAAAATTTAAAAAAGTAAAAGTTTCTCTGGGTAGAGGATTCTGTGCCGCTCTCCAGTGTCAATGTGACCTGCAGCGGTTCTCTTGGGACACTAGCTACTAGATTAGCATTGAGTTCACCTCATCTGTGGTTTCAGCAGCCATCGGTGTGGGGCTTTACATATATCTGTGGGAACCAATCAGCTGTGATTAGACAACGGAGGGTCACGATAGGGAATACGCAAACCTGAGCTTAAGATGCAGTTTGGATAATTTTAAATTTGTGGCTCCATAATTCACTGCAAAGTGACTCCTCTATGAGACGCAACTTTTCTCTATGTAAAGGGAGAAGGAAAATGCAGTTTATAGTGTTAGAATTTGTACTTGGAGTAAGGCCCCCGTGTCCTTATCTCTACAGTGGAAACATTTGTTAGGCACCTACTGTGTAGGCCACATATACAGCACTTGTTAAGGGTATAAAGAAAGTCAGCATTGGTCCAAATGTGTTATCTAGTCCAGTGGGGCTGTCAGAAAATAAGCCACCAGGGCCTAGGTTCTGAGTGTAATCAGGTTGCTGTGTTACAGGAGAGGAAGATGGGTGGTGGCAATTAGGAAGATTATCAAGAGAAACTTCTTACGAAAATGCCACTCGGTCACTTGCCATAACGTATAGGGCCTGCATTTGGGGTAGAGGAAACACCAAGTGTAAAGATGAAGAACCATAGGAAGGTATTCTGATGCAGGGGGTGGCCAGGTAGAGAGGTTGTGAGGGGAGTGGGGGAACACAAGGAAGACAATGGCAGGAGCTGCCACATCCTGAACCATTTGATGTGACTTTAGAAGTGTGTGGTAGAGTATTTGTGCAAGATGCCTTTACCAAGGTGTCTTCTGATTGGTTTAATTGAGAGCTGAATGTCCAATAGTTAGGCGGAACTTCCAGGAAGAGAAAGGAAGAGCAGGAGAAATCTAGGTGCACAGGAGATGCCAGGAGACATGGAGAGGAAACAGGAGGTGCAAGATGGAAGAGCGGTAATGTCATGTGATAGCACGTAGATTGATATAAATGGGCTAATTAAATTATAAGCACTAATTAGGAACAAGTCTAAGCTATAGGCTGAGCTTTCATAATTAATAAGTCTCCATGTCATAATTTGGGAGCTGACTCACAGGACAGAAAAAGACTATAGCTACATTTTTGTAGAAGAGGGTAGAAGCAGCAGCAGAGGCTGGTGAGGCCAGACGGCCCTGGGGACATAATTTCATTAATCCTTTTGAGAAATGAGCCTGGCTTTTATACGAAAAAAGTGGATTTAAGAGGTAAGAAAGGAAGCAAAGACAAACACGGCTTTCTTTAAGATGGGCACCCGAGTGTGTTAATAGGAGATAGGGGTATAAATTGTGAAGATAGGTTAAACTGGTTTAATTTTTTGAGTGTTTCATGCTATTCCTTAAAATGGGGTATGTTTTAGTGTAGTAAGAGGGCCTGGTTTGTTGAGGTTTCTGTCCTGCCCGATCCCCCAACCATTTAGTCCCAGAGAAAAGTCACACAGAGAGTCTACATTAGGTTATAAACTGATTGGCCCATTAGCTCAGGTTTCGTATTAGCTCTTATAATATATATTAACCCATTATCCCTATCTATGTTAGCCACATGACTCAGTACCTTTCTCAATGGGGCAGGTCACATCCTGCTTCTTCGGTGGTCCAGACAGGAATGCCAAGAGAGCTTCCTGCTTCCCAGAATTCTCCTATTCTCCTTGCTCCGCCTCTACTTCCTGTCTGGTTGTCCCACCTATACATCCTGGCTAATGGCCAATCAGCATTTATTTAAATCATGATTGACAGAATACAATTATCCCACACCATTTTAGTTGGGGTTTCTATTGCTGTCAAGAGATAATATGACCACAATAATTCTTATAAAGGAAAACATTTAATTGGGGTGGCTTACAGTTCAGAGATTTAGACCTTTACCTTCATGGCAGGTCATGGTGGTGTGCAGGCAGACATGGAACTAGAAAAGGAGCTAAGAGACCTACATCTTGAGCCACAGACAACAGGAAGTGTCCCGCACCAGACATAGTTTGCGCAAAGGAGACCTCAAAGTCCACCCACAGTGACACACTTCTCCCAACAAGGCCACGTCTACTTCAACAAGACTACTCCCTACCAAGCTATGGGGCCAATTACATTAACACTACTACAGGGTATGACAGATAATCTTACTGGGTAATTAAACAGATTTAAATTAGTTGATAATGGGTTTAGAATTTAGAATGGAGAGCTGCCATAGTACCTATACCTGGAGTTACACCTGAAGAAATCTCAGTCAGCCTTACCACAGAGACATCCAAATATCCATGCTTACTGCTTCACTGTTCAGTGGCCAGATACAGAGCAAGCCTAGAAGCCTACCAGGACAGAAGCAATTTATATATGAATGAAACTCTATTCATCCGTAAAAATGAGTGAAATTGTCACTTATTGGAGAATAGGTAGAACTAGAAATCATCCTGTTGAGTTAAACAAGTCAGACTCGGAGACACAACATGGTTTCTTTCAGGCACAGAAGTCATCTGTCTCAGAGAATATATATGTGTGTGTACATGTAAATGCATGCACGCCTTGGAAATAGCCTGTGACGGAGAAGAGGACTAAAAGTTGGAATTAAAGGGTGACAGAGATGACAAAAATAACCACATTTTTTCTTGTGTGCTAGATTACGTATGTATGTGTAGGCGTATACACACACATGCACATACGTATGACGTGAAGTAGAAGGCAGATTTTGGAGGAGGCCCAAGAGGTTGAGAAGATAAGCGATAGCTCCAGTAAAATGTGGATGAAATGTAACTGTGGAAACTGCTGTATTATGTATGCCATAAAGCTCACTGTTCTGTAAGCGAGCTAAAAATTAAAAAAATTAGAATGGTATTCTGGATAGTGTAAGGGCTCTGTGTTAGTGAATGCCAACCATAATAGAATCATTGTTGTTCTTACTGAGTAGAAAGATCTCAGTGGGGAGACACAGACAGAAATTAAATACAGGGGCAGCTGAAGGGGAAAGTGTTGGCTGGGAAATGTGCATCCGTCACAGTTGAAACAGCAGACAAGCTATGTAGGATGAGTTCATGATGAGGAGAACAAACCCAAGCTGCAGCCCCGGCGACGCCGGGCCTTGAAAAGGTACCAAAGCAAGAATAACCAGGCAGCTAGGGGGAACTATCTGAGTACTCGCTACCCAGAGGACTGAACAGTGTTGCTGAAGTCAATTCTACTAATGTGCCTGAAAATAGATCAGGACAAATTAAAGTCAGCTGTTGATAGTAAAAACGGTAATTAAATACTTCTCTGGCACAGCCGCCGAGACGGAAGGTTTCTCTCACAAAGCTGACACCACACGGATGGTGTGGGTAAACCACGAGACTGAAATCTTCTGGTTTTCTCACAGGGTTCTGCACCCAAAACTGCCACCGCCCCAGGAAGAAACGTTTCCAAGCCCGACCCCTGCAGCCTGAGGAAAGCAACAGGTCTCAGAGCCACAGTGGGGCCTGCTGTCTCCTGCCTGAGGAGGAAGAATGACAGCAGAATCCTAGGCTCCGACAGGGCCTTATCGCCTCAGAGGATCAGGCGTGTGTCCGGCTCTGGTAAGAACAAAGAGACTCAACTATACTCTTTATGTGGCCCTTTATGAATTATTTGTGTGTAAAACTGGGCTTGGCAGAAAGCAGCAGAAAGACCATCTGGTTTTAGAACTAATGCACTATGTCACCGAGGCAGCTAGCTTTTTGTGGTCCAAAAGCCTGCTCAGGAAAGATGGGAAAATGGGGAGGCAACACAACCCCTACCTTTGGGCAGCTCAAAGCTGCTTTGGGGAGTAGCTGTTGCGCATAAACTTCCAGGCTCTCAGAAGCATGGGTGTGTAACTGTGCAACTGGCTAGCTGTTGTAAATATTGTGATAATCTCAGTTGTCAATTTGACACACCTGGGAAAAGGAAGGAGCCTCAATTAAGGAATTGCTTTCATCAGATTGGCTCGAGGGCACGTCTATGGTGTGTTTTCTTGGTTGGTAATTGATGTAGGAGGAACCGGGATGCTGTGGCCATACTGTGACAGGTGGGCTTGGGATGCAGAAGAAAGGTAGCTTGAAACCTGGGACCAAACCAGCAAGCGGCGGTCCTCCATGGGCTCTGCTTCCATTCCTGCCTCAAGTTCTTGCCCTGACTTCCCTCAGTTGGACTGACCTGGAAGTTTAAGAGGAAATATTGTTTCCTCCTCAAGTTACTTTCAATAGTGGTGTTTATCACAGCTGCAGGAAGCAAACAGGAACACATGAATTATCTTATTAATTTTTTTTTTAAAAAAAGCTGAGTGTAGTGGCACACCTGTATAATGCAGTTACTTGGAAGGCCAAGGCAGGAAGATTGCAAGTTCAAGCCCCACCTGGAATGATGTGTATATATATATGTGTGTGTGTGTGCATGTGTGTGTATACATATATATGCATATATATCTCAACACCCTGTCTCAAAAAAAAAAAAAAAACCAAAACCAACCAACCAAACAAAAAACCTGGGGTTGGGCAGCGAGCTTATAAGATGACTGAGGGTGCTAGCAAAAAAAATGTAGGGGCATGTAAGATGACTCAGGGTCTGGCTTCCAACTCTGCCCGGAGTTTGATCTGAGGGTCCCCCAGAGTAGAAAGAGAGAACCAACTCCCACAGGTTGTCCTCTGACCTCCACGCATATACGCTGGCATGAGTATTCTCTTCCTTTCACACACATTAAATAAATGTAATAAAACTTTAGTAAATGGCTATGTACTTAATATGCTGTAAGAGTTTTGAAGGTTCATAACACACCCCCATCACCTATGAAGAGATTCTCCCCCCCTTTAATTTTGCTGAAAGACAATACAGGGATAGGACAGCAAATACAATGATAAACTTTTCTGACGTGAACTTTAGTTTACCTTGGCCTGTCTTTTCAAAGTTCTAGCTCTAGTCGGATTAGGCTGAAATTTGATAGTACGGAGAATGGCTGCTAAGGGCCTTACTAAATCTGGCAGATGTTCAGATCGCTCTGCCTTGTGAGCCGGAACAGCAAGTGCGAAATTCATCCCGTTCCGAGACTAAGGAGAAAAGCCTGCTTAGTCACCCCAGTGGGCTGAGAGCGTTCTGTAGGGAACACCCCTAATTTCTGCAGGTACAACCTTGAGCAAATTAAAGGCGTGCCAGGTAGATCCCTCATAAAAAGTGTGACTGCTAGTGAATGTTAAAAAATGTGCCTCTAAAGTGATGTGTCCCCACATGTGAGAAGGCTTTACAGAACCTATAAAGCCGGCTGGATCCCGGAGGACCGCTTTACGGCACTGTAGCTTAGCTTTTTTACAATCGATTCGCCCGTTCTCTCTCAAAGCTGCTGGTGCGAGGCTCCTGCTATGCTTAAACATCTGCTGTTCAGATTCTTGGTTACTGCAAGGCCATGAGGATGGAGGAGCAGACGCCAGATGATGTGGGAGAAGAAGGATTTCCACTCATTTCCATCTTCAGGGAAGAAATGAATGAACGGAGAAATGTGTCCCCACCAAGTAGCCATCATTTGGGGGAAAAATAGAGAAGCTAAAATGTGGTGGGGAGGAGAGAGAAGTAGTGGTCCTTGATTTCTATATTGTCACCATTGGGAGTCTCCAGGAGGGAGAGCTGAGTTCTGGTCCTCATTGCTGCCGCCTGATGGGACTCCTGGTCCTTGCCAGGAGATGGAGAGGAGAGCGCTCTTCCTGCTTTGATGTTTGGAGCACCTGGGACTTGGTGCCATGTGGAGCTGTGGTTGCTGGCTCCCTGGCTTGTAGTTAGGGGCCCTGTGTTCTGGTTTCATTCTGGAACCCCTGAGCTGCCAGGCCTGGCATGCGTTTCCCCTCCCTTGGCATGGACGGTTGTCAAGTGTAAGGGTTTCAAAATCTTAGGCTCCAACATCTTTTGCAGGCTTGTTTTTCTAGGGATGGTCTGGAACTCGCCCACTTTTCTGAGGAATGGCTGCTACTGGGCTGATCGTGGGAGACTTGGCTGCTTGCATACTTACACACGCCTTCCGGAAGTCAGGATCCCACTGGGGTCTATTTAAACAGATGGAATTCTTTTTGGAACGCTCAGTCTTTTTAAAAGTCCCTCTACCATGTGTTATGTATATTGTGTCTTAAGAGAAATGTGGACCTGTTAGTCTAAAGATTTATTTATTTTTATTTGATGTGGGTGTTGGGAATTGAACCCAGGTGAACTTGTAAGTTAAAAAACTAAATTATATATGTGTGTGTATACACCCACACCCACACACACACACACACACACACATTCTTTTTGAGGCAAGGTTTCACTCTTTTTCCCTGGCTGATCTGGAACTTGCCATGTATCTCAGGCTCTCCCTGAACTTGCAGCAATTCTCCTGCCTCTACTTTGATTACTTATGGTACAGTCATGTGCCACCATGCCCCGTTACTTGGCAGTTTTCTACATATGAATAGAAAAAATTGAATGTAACGATAACTATTATGGGCTTGAATTTTAAGTTTTGTTTTTGTATGGTTAGAAGACTTCTGTGGACTGAATGTTTGCCTCACCCCAAATTTAAATGTGGAAGCCCTAACTTTGGAGCTAGGGTCTGTGAGGAATCTCACAGTTAAGTGAAGTCAGAAAGATGAGACCCTAGTTCAAACTGACATAGGAAGAAGAAGAAATACTGGAGCTGCAGCTTAGCCTTGTGAGAAAGGGCCATCTTGAATCCATGAAGAGACTCTTGATGGAATCAGTTTAGCTGAGAACTTGGTCTTGGGGATGCCTCAGCTGCCAGAAAAAAAAGAGAAAATAAATTCCTGTTGCTTGGGTCAGCCAGTCTGAGGTGTTTGTTCCAGCTAGCTGAAATAAGACAGAAGACTAACTCAGTTGTGCAGTATTACGTTTAAAAATTAGTAACTGGGACACGTTTGGAGAGTCACCATAGATTGGGAGGTGTTGTTGTGGAGGGGGGATATATAATACAGGTGAGCTAAAAAGAGACCCGAACTCCAGGAGCAAGAACAGAGCGCCTTTAGATCACTGAGAGCCTTTGCCCTTTGCTGTACAATGAGGCGTTTGTGTATTGGCAAACTGAAACCAAATGGATGCCACTCACTGTCATCGCCCACATTTACTGTTGGGAAGGTGAGTGGCAGCAGCCTCCCAGCCAACGCGGGGTTTTCAATGAATCCTTTCAGAACACTAAGCAGAAAGACCCAGAATCAAATAGCATTTAAAAAAAAAAAAACAAACAAACCAAAAAAACCTTTAGGCTTGAGTACGAGAAAGAATACAGTTAAGCCATTGCGGTACTTCCATTTCATTGCCGAGCACGGAAACTTATATATGATGCCAGAATATAAAATAATACAAGTCAAACTCGTGTGCTTTCGCTTTTGACTATGGGTGTTGCTGTTGGTGGAGGTGCTAGGATTGAACCCAGGAATGCCAGCTGGGCCTTGAGCAGGCTAAGCAAGTGCTCTACCTGCCACTGGACTAGCTCTCCGGCTCTGTTTTCTTTTCTTTTGTTAATGAAGTCAATTAAGTCATTAGATAATGATGGAAATTTTGGTAACAAGTATTACTCTGATGATAATCAGCTCCCTCAACTAAATGGCTGCCAGTTAGAAACTGGTCTCTGACTTTGAGCAATTCATCTCTGAGTCTCCATCACCCTCACGATGGTGTTCTGAGGCTTGTTTCCAGCATGCAAACTAGAACACTGGCACGGCTGAGTTAAATGACGTACCTGGGTTTCGCAGTTGGGAAGGGCAGAGGTGGAACTCAAACCAGGCAGCGGGGGCCCCCGAGTTCGAGCTCTTAGCCTGGCATAGTCACTCTGAAGAAACACCGTTGGACCTTGGTTTTGAGCAAATTAAAAATTGTCTGTCCCTAGCTAAATGGTTTAGAGACTGTGCCCTTTTTAGGCCCCGGACTTAAAGTGGTCTTCTCAGCTTTCTGCAACGTGAATTCTTCTTGCAAGACTGTTGGGAACTGAGAGCACAGTGGACGTGCTCAGCCAGGAGGTTCGTTGTGCTGTGCTCGGTTCCGCCGTCTACAGAGATTCACTCAATTGTCCATTTTAGTTGGGCTGATGTGGGCTAATAAGAGTATGCTTCTCTGGGTAGTGTAAACTGTCCCCTTGGAGTCCAGCCCAAAGCAGGTGTGGTGACAGGAGCAAGACTGGACACTCTCTCTGCCCTGGCATCTTCATCTGAGCTGGGAAAGCCTACTCTGCCCAACCTCCGGTCCCAGCCAAAAAGCCACCCAAAGGTCTGTGAAGGAGTGAGTGCGGCCTTGAAGTGATTCAGGGCTGCATGCAAGAGACAGCTTGTAGTTTTACTCTAGAGAAAGAGAAGTAACATTTGGGGAAAGTAAACCTTCATTTTTATTTGGCTTATTGTGGGTGTACTAACCCATTCTTTTACATCCCTTCTGAGATAGTAGTACATCTAAAACTCGTCATGACATGTCTGTTATTGTGGGTTTTTTTTCTTCTTTCTCATTCACTTGCACAGCTTCTAGGCTTGTATAAACACTTTCTTTTCATTTATTCAGCATTTAAAAACCTTTTTAAAACCTTACAGTATTTTTCTGAGTTTGAGAGAGATAGTTGAAGTAGAAATTTTCTCATGTCCAGTAGTTACTAAAATCTAGAAATTATCACTACTAACAGTCTTATATTTGTCAGTAACTACAACACATATGTTAAGAGTGTGCCCTGGGACTTCTATTGCAGCAATAATCATAGCTGATGGGCTCGGGAGTGTTAGGATGTGGCAGGCGCTATCCTAAGCTTTTTTGTGTGTGTGTTCACAGCTCTGGAGGGGCTATAGAGCAAACTTCAGAGATTGCTCTATAAAGTGACTCATGAAGTATCACTAGGCAGACACTTAGCCATTAAGAAATACCCACTCTGTTCTGGGCAGTCCATTAGACTGACTGCGAGACTACAAATGTGATTAAGTCGGTATCCTTTCAGCACTGGGTGTGGGGACCGGAGAGGGGTGTCTCAGCACAGCCTTCCCAGCTGAATGTCCTGGCCGCCAAGACTGTGTGCTATGCTGTGTGCTGATTTTCTTACATGTCTGTCTGCTGCCAAACTGACATCCATAGGACTGGGTCCAGGGGTGAGTTATTTTTATATTTCCAGTGCTCGGCACAATACACCTGTTAGATAACGGGCATTTAAAGTGTCCTTTAGCTTGAGTTGATCAGGGACTTAGACAAAGCACCGAGTCTCTACAGTACAGGGAGGAAACCAGCTCAGCCTAAGGGGAGACTGGGGAAGAATGGGGGCATTTGAGCTAATCTTTGTGTGCATCCAAGGGAGAGTGCCTGTAGGTGAGGTTGCGGGCATCACCAAGGCTTCTGAAAGGCCGTAGCATATCTGGGAGTAGTAGGGCCAGGGTCTGGACTAGCGCTTGTGTTCAGATCAGTGAGCACTGAGCTTCTGTTTCAAGGGAGCTGCCATCAGATGGGTTCTGGTCATCTAGATGTAAATCCCAAGGCTCCTTACATGGTCCAGGGAATAGAAAATATAGCGTGTGTTTAAAATATTGCGGACTTCCTGATCGGTTTGCTTGGTGGAGAATGGTCTCAAGGGTATGCCTACAGCTTTCTTTGTTCGATGGTTGGCTATATGAGGGGAGAGGTCATAAGTCAAAATTGAAAAGAGAACAAGAGCCGGGCAGTGGTGGCGCACACCTTTAATCCCAGCACTCAGGAGGCAGAGGCAGGCAGATCTGTGAGTTCGAGACCAGCCTGGTCTACAAGAGCCAGTGTCAGGACAGGCTTCAAAGCCACAGAGAAACCCTGTCTTGAAAAACCGAGAGAGAGAGGGGGGGGGAGGGAGAGAGAGGGAGAGAACGAGAACAAGAAAAAGGTTTTGGGAGGTAAATGGCTACAAACTACTTCCAAAGATGGGTGCATGTTTCTGACAAAAGATGATACAAATGTATAGAGGTTACTCCAACCTGTGGGAAAAGCCAATGAGGATAAGAGCAATGAGATAATTGCAACAGCCAGAAAGGGTGTGCAGATGTTGGGTTAGGGAGAACAAAGAGAGGCGAAGTGGGTGAAAGTGAGGAACAGCATTGACCCATTTTTCCAGTTCGCTTTATAGGCATAGATGATTCATCCCAGGATTTTAATGAGTCATGTTTTTTTGTAACCCTAGGAAAGGAAATAAACTGTGATCAATGTTGAAGTCTCAATAAGCTTCCTACTCAAAGGGGTTCTGCCCATGAACTTGGCTTCTAATGAGCCTGGAAGCTGTCTTTGCTGGTGGTTTTGATGCTGGCCTTGTCCCCAGGACCTTGTGCTAATCAAATTTCTTTCCTATTGAGCCACACCTCAGGCTCTTCCTCCATTCCTTTCTTGCTTCTCTGTATAAGTGCCACATGCTAAAAATTTCCTTGGTGGATATAGGAAGGCTCCATCTATTTCTGGAGAGCTCGGGAAGGATGGACTTTCCTCCAACTCTTGGTTTACTGGGCTCTAAATTTTAAACGTTCTCTCAGGTTCCCAGGCCTGTGACTAAGGGAGTTATTTTTGTTTAATGCCCATTCTGAGCCAGCCGATACTCTGTGAAAGTGCTCAGAGACAGGTACCGACGGCACCACCCTCAGCACCCGCTTCTGCGCAATTCCAGTCATCGTGAGAACCTTGCTTGGTGGATGTTCTTGTTGCTCTGCCAAATTACCCCTCTTAGGCCTGGGATTGTTTGTGTGGTGATTCACCTGTGCTGCTGTGGCTTCGTAATGTCAGCTTGCCCTTGAATCTAAGCAAGCGGTGACTGTTACACTGAGAACAGTGTCCTAATACCCTGGGAGAGCATTATTGGTGGCTAAATCCTGAAGTCACACTTCACAGTATGTAAGCATAGAGTGGAGATGAAGCCCTGTGTCCTGGATGGTAACTGAATTAGCAGGTAGCTGGAGGGTTACTAGTTGAATGGCATAATCCAAACCTAGAGAATACAGATTGCGATTCTTACCAGCTGAATAAGGAAGGTGATGAGTTCTCGTTTCATATGCTGTTCTAAGAGTCAGGAAGATAAGTAGCATCACTTCTACAAATAGCCACTGTGGATGTCAAGCCTCTGGCTTATGCCCTTACTTGGATTGAAGACCAGTTTTAATTGACACTGATGCTTTCTAATGTTTAAGAGCCTGCAGAAGGGTAGATGCGGTGATGTTCACCTGTGTTTGCAGCCTTGGTAGGTGGAGGCAGGCAGGTTGCCCTCAGTTTGAGCTACACAGACCCTGTTTCAAAGAACAAACAAATAAACAGAACCTAGAAATAGAAAGGATACACATGGATGGAAAACTAGGCAGGATAATTTAAAGGTTGAGGACAAGGTCAGGACAGAGAGGCTGGAAATAGAGGAAGGTGGATGGCCAGTGAGGACACACCAGGACCAGATCTGTAATAAAGAACATAGGGGCAGTTTTCCAGCAAAGGCAGCCAGTATGACTTGATTCCCCAATGCTTTGAATTTTAATCAGTTGATTTAGGTAGGTTGCCAGTTTCTTCTCTTTCCATCGTAGTTTATTATAAAAGTAACGTTTTAACTGAACAACCAGGAGAGGGAAAAGAAACCCTCCTTTCAATTTACCACCACAATAACTTCTGGTGTCAGAATATATGGCTAGTATTTCTATGCAGATATAGACATATTTACAGGGCCAATATATACTCATAGAAATCCCATTGTGAAAGATCAGCAGTCAGATCAGATTAGTTTTGTTTACGAGGTACATGAAATGCCTACCATTTAAGGTTTCTTTGTGTATTTTATGTATTCAAGTACTATATCTGCATGTACACCTGGATGTCAGCAGAGGGCACTGGATCTCACTATAGGTAATTGTGAGCTACCTGTGGCTTCTGGGAATTGAACTCAGGACATGTGGAAGAGAAACGAGTGTTCTTAACAGCAGAGCCCCCCTATTTAAGATTTTTAAATTTTGTTAGTAACATGGTTTTCTTCCTTTCTTTTATTCTTTCTTTTTGGTTTTTGAAGACAGGGTTTCTCTGTAGCTTTGTTTTCATTGACTACATTTTCTGCATGTGCTGATTATCTGTAGTTTGGTACTGTAACAGAACACTACGGGATGTGTAATTTGCGAAAAACAGAAATTAATTTGGCATGCAGTCTCAACGAGGGGAGGTCCAAGAATCCAGTGCTGGTACCATCCCGTGCACACAGGGCAAGGGAGTATGAGCGAATAAACATGAAAGAGGATATCAAACTCTCCTGTTTAACAAACCTGCTTTCCCAGTAGCCACGCAGTCCAAGAGTACATTATTCCTTTCTTGAGTTCAGAGTTGTCACAGTCTCAATTTCCTTAAGAGGCCCTTCCTCCCAGCACTGCTGCACTGGTGATTAAGTTTTCAACACATGTGTTCTTGGGGGCTTGTTCAAGTCATAATGACTGTGTTTACTTCTTTAGAGAGTTTATGAGCATTTAGGGAGGTTTCCAGACCTTTCACCATGCTATAATAAATGGCCCTACAAAGAAGAACTTTGTACAGATATACATAAGCCAGTCTGTTTCTGGATACATTCCTTTAGGTGGACTCAAAGGGTGTGGATGCTGTTCATGCTTTGGGTTCATTTTATTGAGTTGTCATTCAGAAACACTATGCAAGTCTATGCACCGTCTCTGATGCCAGAAGAATGTTTTCCAAAGCTCTTGCCAGTATTTTGTTGTTTCTGCAGCTCTTTCCTGAAATTCATATTTAGACAGGTGTAAAATGGCATTTTAATCTGTCTATAACTTGCTACTCAAATATTTATTGAATGCATGTAAATTCACTTATGTGCTAGAGAATGACAGTGAGTACGAGATCAAAACGGGCCCTGGACATTCTGCCATGCTGTGTACAATGGGCTGTGTATAAATAAAGTCCGTAGTGTGTTTGGTACTGATAATCTAAGAAGATAGAAAAACTCCTAAAAGTGTGTGCACACTTGTGTGCGAGTGCACGTGTGGGAATGAAATTTTAGTGTAGTGGGCACGGGGCTGTGAGTTAAGGACTGAAGGAGCCAGGCCTCTGAACAGCAGCAGCAGGCACCTGAGAACTGTGTTCTAGGAACTGGAGGCACAAGGAGGAGCAAAGAAATGGGAAGGCTGGCGAATGCAGAGCCAAGTTATGTGGAGGCTTAAAACCCATAAGGGCTTTGGCTCTGAGTCTTAGTGACTTAAACCTTTATAGTCTCTCTGTGCTGAACAGACTGAATGCAAGTGGGTTTAGGAGCTGGGGAGGAAGTGACGTTGCTGGAATTGCAGCAGAGGATGTTTTCTAGGACCAGGACTGTGGCCGGTTGTGGGTCTGTGCTGATGCATGGCTATTAGAAGGAAAGCTTGATGGGGTTGAATGAGCGATGAGGGACAGGTAGATGTGCCTTTCAGCTGATGTAGAAGGGACAATGACGATAGAATGGAGATCAGGAACTCAGTTTTAGAGACACCGAGTTGAGGCAAATAGTAGATACAAACCAGGTATGGAGTAGCAGCTTGTCTAAAAGACTTTGGTTTAGAGATACAAATTTGGGATTCAGAAACCTGTAGATAGCAGGTGAAAGCAGAACATTGGTGGAGGATACCAAGACACCAAGTGTGGAAAGTGACTAGGTCAAGGACACCTGTCTGGTCCTTTTAAACTGAAAGGAGTTAGGGGGTGAGGGAAATCATGGAAAGGTCAAGAAGGGGCAGCAGCTAGGGATGGAGGAGCGAAGTCAGTCAGAACTGGCAACAGATCAGTTACCCACATCTAACACTACTGACGAGGAAATAGGGCAGGTAAGAGCAACTTGAAGCAGGTAACAGTTGACTGAAAACACAGGTTTGTGCATCTATTTGACAGGGAGCCTAGAGGAAGGCCATTTCCAGTTTGGTGATTAAGTAATGTCATCTCTTGCTTTCTTGTCCTTCCTCCCCTTCTCAGCATATTAGTGACAAAAATCAGTTAAAACATGGTCGCCAAAAGTTCCACACACCATAAACTCTGGCTACTGTTCTTAAAGGCTGGAAGCCAAGGGCAGTGTCCCAGGGTAGTGGCTTTGTCTACACATGCCTATCGGTATTTATCAGGGAGGAAACATATTTCTTGACAGCACGCTTCTCAGAACTCAGCCAGAGATGATGATCACTCCTTATATCCCAAGAGGTCAGGAAAGCAAGTATTCAGCTTTAAATGTTTTCTCTGTGGGAATACCAGAGATAGACAGTAAAAGTGACAGTTGGGGAGCCAGTAAAGGTGTTAGAGAAGGGGGTATAACTATAAAATGTTGTCTTGACTTTACTTGCCTATAGAGCTTTTGCATATTTGTGATTTGGAGCAAATAATTTGAACTAGGTTGATGCTGCCACTTGTCCGTTAACTTTATACATAGATTTTTAGGTGTTTTTTACATTGTCAGAAGTTTCCTTTTAGTTTGCTTATTTCTTTTTTTTTTTAAAGATTTATTTGCTATGTATACAGCATTCTGCCTCCATGTATTCCTGTACACCAGAAGAGGGTGCCTGATTTCATTACAGATGGTTGTGAGCCACCATGTGGTTGCTGGGAATTGAACTCAGGACCTCCGGAAGAGCAGCCAGTGCTCTTAACCTCTGAGCCATCTCTCCAGCCCCTAGTTTGCTTATTTCTATATATAACAAGACCTTCACCTTATACAGGAAAATGACATATTCAGTTATAATTTTTATAATGTAAATCATTATATATCATAATATAATAATTTTATAGTTTCATTTAAAATATTTTGCTTTTCTACACAATGTATGTTGGTGGCCAATCAGAGCAAGGAACTAGTATTTGCATGGCAGTCTTTGCTAGCTACAGTTCTAAGTCATTTGTTGCTAAGGAGGAGGACCTGTAAGGTAATGCAACTATAGTTACCTTTCTTTTTTCTTTCTTTCTTTTTTTTTTTTTTCCCCAAGAGACAGGGTTTACCTGTATAGCCCTGTCTATCCTGGAAATTGGCTCTGTAGACCAGGGTGGCCTCTAACTCGGAGATCTGCCTGCCTGTGTCTCCCCAGTGTTGGGATTTAAGGTGCGAGCCATCACCACTTGGCTGTAATCACCCGCTTTACACAGAGGCAGTAGAAGCCCAGAGAGGCTCAGTAACCTGTCCCCAGCTTGTGTGTGGCGGAGCTGGAATTGAATTAAGCCACCAGCCTCTAGATGGAGTCTTCTTACCATACACCACAGCTCAATTTTTAGTTTGTTTAAATATCTCAATACAAATAAGTATTTTTTGTAAAGAAATTCCCTCCTATCCTGAAGTTTCGTTCTGAGGTTTGTATGCAAGTTTACTGATCTGTCTACATAGCGGTGTATTAAAATAGAACACTTTGCTTTTGATCTTTAAAGAATCATAATTAAAATGCTTTACATGATAGAATTTGTCATTTTCACCATTGTCTCCTGTACAGCTTTTTTTTTTTTTTTTTTTTTTGGTTTTTCGAGACAGGGTTTCTCTGTAGCTTTGGAGACTGTCTTGGAACTCACTCTGTAGACCAGGCTGGCCTTTGAACTCAGAGATCCACCTACCTCTGCCTCCCAAGTGCTGGGATTAAATTAGGCGTGAGCCACCACCACCTGGCTCACCTGTACAGATTTTGTTATATTCGCATTGTTGTGGACCCACCATTGCCGTTTCTCAAGCATTTATCTGCTCTAATTCATCCATTAAAAATTCAAACCCCATTCCCTAAGTGTCCTTTACTCGCAGCCCTTGGCAGTCATGCCTATTCTGTCTCTGTGAATTTGCATGCTCTGTTGAAGCTCATAGAAGACAAACCATGCAACAGTTTTCCTCTGTCAATTGACTTAACATGACTTCTCATAATGTCTTCAACTTAATTCGTGTTGTGGCCGTGTCAACATTTCCTTCCTAAGGATGAATAACAACCCCTCATATATCTATTCACACTGTGCTTTATTTATCTGCCTATGAACACTTTGGTGTCTTCCACCCTTGGGTTACTGCGGCTATTGCTGCTGCTAACATGGGTGTTTACACCTACCACACGTCCTGCTTTCAGCTCCTCTGGGTTACATCTAGACATGGGATCGCTGGAAGATACAGTAAATATATGTAGTGACTTGAGGTACTCTCATGCTACTTTGCGCAGTGGCTACACTACTGTGCCTTCGCAACGGCAATGCTCAAGGTTCTAATAACTCTGCCTGCTCGTCGATGTTTGCTTATTTTACACTGGTCATCTTAGTGTGGGTGTGAGGTGGTAGCTCATTGTTTGGATTTGCATTTCGCCAGTGGCAAGGGATGCTGAGGGGCTTTCATCTCAACACGTTCCTGTTGATGATTGGCGTATCTTTGGAGACATCTCTGTCCTTTGCCCATTTTCAAATTTCATTGCTTGAATGTTTTGTAGTTGAGCTGTGGCCTTTTCATTATTTTTCTTTCTTCTAGAACTTTTAAGTTATTTGGATCTTAATTAGAATTTTCTCAACATCTCCTTTAAAATAGGTCACAGGGATGATGTTAAAAACGACATGAAACTATAAGTTTAATTCAGGAAAAAGCACATATTTACATTCATATCTACCTTTTTAATGGATTTTCCAGGAAGGACAGGGTATATGTGTATGCTTGTCCGTGTATATAATTTTTGCTGCTAAAAGACCATTTAAAACATTTTCCCCCATATACAAAAGCTATTGTTCAGTGTTTATTTTATAAGCAGATTGTTGGTTTTATTTGGAGAATACTTAATATCACAGTACTATCCAGTGAAGCTAATTTATTAAATGTACCTTGCTAGTGAAAGCATTTGGACCATTAGAGTTTATCGCAAGTGAACAAGAAGCTACTGTTTTGAGCTATGCAATTTATTTCTACTATAACTTATTATTTGTTACTG
The DNA here is from genome assembly GCA_004026605.1 of Ondatra zibethicus. Taxonomy (NCBI): domain Eukaryota; kingdom Metazoa; phylum Chordata; class Mammalia; order Rodentia; family Cricetidae; genus Ondatra; species Ondatra zibethicus. The sequence goes on from PVIU01004266.1 coordinate 125,531, forward strand.
CTTTGGGTTTTACTTTAATTTCCTAATTCCTAGTTACTGTAGATAATTACTACAAAGTTCTTTTTATGTAGTGGCATGTAAAGAGGTGAAATTATAGCCATAGCTGTAAAGAGGTTATTGTGTCTTAACCTCGCGTTAATTTGGCTCTTTATCTTCCTAAGTGTCCCTGCTGATTGCCTGCCTCCTTAATGCTTCCATGTTACCAGGTGACCGCAGTCATCTTTCCTGCTCTAGTGAAAATTCCCAGACCTTCTGCTCCGGCTGGTGCTCCAGCCTCCTGATTCATGCCCTGTATTTCTACTCTTTGCCTTGGGTAGTTTGGCGCTCCCCCACACCACATGATCAAATTCTGCTTCCAATCCTGTGACCCTTCCAAGCTCCGCTTCCCCTCTTCCCATGATCTTCACTACCCCAATTCAGGGTTGAAGTCCCTGTCTGGTGAGTGGTGTTGTGTCTCTCCCAATTGTAGAACACCTGCCTCTCCTACATTCCTGTCTTTTTTCTTTACCCGTGTCATGTGTGTTCCTGCTAAGATGGTCACTCCCTAGCACTGTGTGTCACATCATGGAGCACGGTGACTTTTCTAGTTTACACTTTCTTTTGCAAACTTTTAGTTTCTGTAGTAAGGTGTTGGATGTTTCTGGTGCACATTCCTGTGCTTTATGATTGTGCACTTAACCTTGCTGGCTAAACAAGTAAATACTTGTGTAACATCTGCTCCAATGTGAATCCATTGCCCGGATCCTTTAAAAATGGTCTGTGTTACCTACTGTAAGTAACACTGTAGGTAATTTTCATTCTCTCTCTCTCCCTCTTCCACAAAAGCTGTACATTTTATCAAAGATAAACAGACTCAATTGCTTTTCAGTGCTGAATAGTCTCTCAACAATGTGGTTAAGTCTGTTTGTCATGTCTGGTTGGTAGAAATTACCTTGGCTGGTAGATATTTGTGGTTCTGGAAATTGCTACCATTCCTTTTTCTTTGAAGGTGTTTCTCTTGCAGTGTGGACTCGCCTACCTTTCCCAGGCTGTTCCTTAGAGTAGGCTGGATTAGTGCTGGAAGACTGGCAATGCCCCCGTGAAGGCCTCAGGGCTTTCTCTCGGAGAATAAAATATTTAATAGAAGTAGCAGAACAAAGGAGGGCCACTCAGGAGCCCATTCTTTAGCTTTCATTACCCGCCCTAGGAAACATATTCATTATGAAATCATGAATTTCCCAGTAGTAAAGTGGCTGTCTTCAAAATAATCATGTAAAATATATGAATGAAGGCATTGACTTGGTTTCTTTCTTTCTTTAGTGAAATAAAAGGAATTGACCACCCACTGTTTGCAGGTGAGCTGGAGTAAACTAGCTACTGCAACCTTGTCCATCCAGTTTATCCTTTCTTGGTTTCTGGATCTATTTTGTATTATTGGGTGTCATATGTTTGAAAGTGGCCACACTTTCAGTGTTTTATTATTTTTTATTTTATCTGTGTTCATCATCCAAAAAATTCATTATAAATAAATGTTTAAATATTAATGACGAATGAAGGGAAATTTTCTTACACTTGGCTTTCTCTTTTCCAGTACACTCCATTTTGTTATACCAAATGATAGTCTCACCATACTGCAGGATTTTTTTCTATAATTGTTTCATTATATAGTTTAAATTTTAAATGCAATTCTTCTTTCATACTCCTGAACAGGAAGGATTAATATTGTTAAAATGGCTATATTAAAAAATCTACATGTTTATTACACTACCCACCAAAATTCCAATGTCATATTTCACAGATTAAGAATTAAACAGTCATGCTGGGTGGTGGTGATGCACTTGGGAGGCACAGCAAGCAGATCTCTATGAGTTCAAGGACATCCTAGTCTACAAAGTGAGTTTCGGGATAGGTGCCAAAGCTACACAGAGAAACTGTGTCAGGGGGAAAAAAGAATTAAGCAGTCCTAATTCATATGGAGCTAAAAAAGACCACGGATAGACAACACAATCTGAAAGTGAAAGGAACATGACTGGAGCTATCACAACAGCTAACCTCAAATTATACCACAGAGATAGTGCCCGAAAGCAGCCCAGTATACAAACATATACTCTTAGACCAATAGAACAGAGTGAGGATCTGTAAATGAACAGAGGGTGGAACCTGACTGTTGACAAAGGAGGCAAACAACCATGCAGTGGAGCAAGCCTTTCAACAAAGGGGGCTGACTTATCTGTGATATCTGCCTACAGAAGAATGAAATTAGATTCCTACCTTTCACAGCAGATCAAAGTTCTCAGCTGACAACCTGAAGCTGCAAGAGGGAACCAGCAAACGTTCCCGAAGACACAGGGTAGGTGACACATTACTGAACAGAACCCAGTGATGCAGGAACTAGCCCCAGTTATCAGCGAATGGGATTTCTTGAAATTAAAAACTTTGTGCACAAAGGAGATACCAGCCAAACAAACATCACACAAAATGCGAGAACATCTTTACCAACTTATACTCTAGATAGGCTACTTCTATCCCAAAACTGCAAAGAGTAAACACCAAGGAAATAAGGTTGCCAATCAATAGATGGTCTAGTGGAACAGACATGTCTCAATAGAAGACACACAGAAGACTAATCACTATTGAGTGTTAATATGCCTAGTCATCAGAGAATGTAAACTGAAATTACTGTAAGGTACAACCTTCCTCCAGATAGAATGGTGGTCATCAAGCAATTGACAAGTGTGGGGGCAGATGTGGGGAAAGAGGGACCCTTACTCATTTCTGGGGGGAATACAAAAAACATGTTCTTTGGGAATCAGTTTGTAAGTTCCTAAGAATAAAAATAAATACATTATGACCCAAGTATTCCATTCCTGGGCATATACTTGAAGTCCACACCCCATCACCAAGATACTAGATTCCATGTGATATTGCCTCTCTATTCATGACAGCAAGGCAAGCAAATCAGTTCTATATGTCTATCAACAGATGGATAACAAGGATATGGTACATATACAAAATAGAATATTACTCAGCTGTAAAGAAGAGTGAAATCATGAAAACTGCAGGAAAATGGACGGAGTTGCAAAATATATTGAGGTACTGATACTCAGAAAGAAAAGAGTCACGTCTTCTCCATGTGCAGATCCTAGCCTACAGTGCATATATATATATGTTTACATGATGTATATGTGTAAATAGCTCAAGTGTGTATATAGTGTAAAGTTTATAAGGGAGAACAAGGGAGGCCTATTAGGTGATGAAGAATATAACACAGGCTAAAGGACTTGAGTCATCAGAGAGCATAAAGCTATGGTTTTCCAGTTTCACTTTTTCTTATAGCGGATATGTTTATAGAAGTGTAAGATAGTGAAAATCTTTTTTTTTTTTTAGATTTATTTATTAAGTATACAGTGGTCTGCATGCATGCATGCCTGCAGGCCACAAGAGGGCACCAGATCTTATTTCAGGTGGTTGTGAACCACCATGTGGTTGCTGGGAATTGAACTCAGGACTTTTGGAAGAGCAGGCAGTGCTCTTAACCACTGAGCCATCTCCCCAGCCCGATAGTGAAAATCTTAAGCCCTCTGTTGCTTCAGAATCGCTGTTCTGAGTGTAGAAATCCACATGGATCTATAGAGTTCAGGACTGGGCGATCGTGTGTTTGAGTGGCTAACTTAAACCAGCCATGTGCTATTTTTGCGTGTAATTAGAATAAAGTGACTTTGATATAAAATTGTGAAAAATTTGGTACTTAGGCAGCACACCTCCCATTTTACTCAGTGTCACCAAGCACCTTTCTGTAGTGTCCGTGGTGTATACGTTTTGTTATTTCTATAACCATCCCTCCCAGGCTCCCCTTTAGCACCCAGTGGAAGCACCAGGAGTGCTGCGGAAGCAATGCCTGTTCGGCGCTCATGTTTTGTGTGGGCGCTTTCTCCTCACAGCTCAGGCTCAGCTTTGAACTCATCTACCTCTGATGCTGCTTCTTTTTTCTTTAAACAGGGATCTGTGGTCCAGCACAGGGATGGTGGTTGGACATCAGACTCAGTACCTGGCATCTGCTTCCCCTTGGTCCAGCACAGGGATGGTGGTTGGACATCAGACTCAGTACCTGGCATCTGCTTCCCCTTGGTACAGCACAGGGATGGTGGTTGGACATCAGACTCAGTACCTGGCATCTGCTTCCCCTTGGTACAGCACAGGGATGGTGGTTGGACATCAGACTCAGTACCTGG
>PVIU01004267.1:0-42034 GCA_004026605.1 Ondatra zibethicus
GCGAAAGTTGGCAGATGGAGAACCCACAAACAATGACACCAGGACCTATCTCTTCTGCATGTATTAACTTTTTGAGAACCGAGTCTTTTTGAATGCACTCCTTCCTAGGCTAGGAGGGATGGGGGTGGGCCTTGGACTTCCAACAGGGCAGGGCACCATGCCCTCTTTCAAGGAAGAAGGGGGAGGGAGGAGGGGTGGGAGGTAGTGGGAGGGGACCGGGAGAAGGGGAAGAAAGGAAAAAAAATTATTTCTTTAATTATGTTCTTGAATGGAAAAAATAAAACAAAACAATGTATGAAAAAAAAAAAAAGAAACTGGAGGCAGGAACTGAAACAGAAGCCATAGGGGTACACTGCTTACTGGCTTGCTCTCCGTGGCTTCTCCAGTCTTCTTTCTCATGTAACCTAGGACCATATGCCCAGGGGTGGCACTGTCTACAGTGAACTGGGCCCTCCTACTTTAATCTTTAATTGTGAAAATACCACATAAACTTAGCCACAGGCAATTTATTGAAGGAATTTTCTTAATTTAAAGATTCTCTTTTCCCAGGTGTGTCTAGGTTTGTGTCAAGTTGATAAAAACCAATCACAACATTCTACCTGCTGTTTGTAAGTTTATATCTAAGTGTGGTTAGTAGATAATCACACACGGATAAAGTAACATGCAAGTAAACATCCAAGAAAATGTGGACGTGGGGGACATCAAGACACAGCCATCTTGTAGAAACACAGAATACAGAGGGACCTGCAAGAGGGACTTGTGAAGCAGGCATCTGTGTGAGTGTGTCAGAATCAACAGGGAGCCAGTGCAGTCAGTAAAGTTTTTTGCAAGATATGTGATGTGTAGACGGGCTCGTGTAGGTATGGAAATTCAGAATACAGCTTTGCCTTTACTCTCAAATCAATGATAACTTGAGAGTTCCGAGAACACAAGTGGCTTAATTAGATCTATAAGTTACAGCTTTGCTATGGCTAATGAAAGTGTAGGTGAAAAGGAGACAGGATGCAGGCAGAGAGGTCAATGGAGAGTATTGTAAAAATTCAAGTGAGTAATGATGCGTTCTTCATCCTAAGATATCAGGGTGGTTGGTAAACTTAAACGAAGTTAAAATGTATGTTTAATTTATACACGTAGTATAAAAGATTACTGATGGTTTTTCAGGTTATTTTCTATTTAAATTTTTATTAAAAGTTTTTTCAGACAATATATTTTAGTCATCTATTTTCTGCTCCTCCAGGTACTCCCGGTTGCTCAGAATCACACTGATTGAAACTTAAGCTTTTAGAAACCTTATGCTTTCCTTAAATTGCTTATTTTCAAATCTTGAATGTCAATCTAAATTTTGTTCATTTGCTTTATTAAATATTTTTATGATTTGACAGAGCAATACCCTTATCTTATTGATGTCTACACATACTTACAGAGACACACGAGCTTAAAGTATATAATAATATAAAAATGAGGAGATGATCTTTGTTTGTGTCCCATTTCTGACAAGTGGATGTCAAGCTGGCAACACTGGCACCCTCTAATGCACATACAATAAATGTGGAAGTCACTACCAGCGGCACAAGTTTTATGTCAGCTGGAGTGTTATTGTCTGCAGTAATACCTAAAGCTACTCATAGGACTGTAAATCTCTAAGCATTTACCAATCACTTACTTGGTGACTTCATTTGAAATTTAAAGGTCAGTGACTGTTTAGAATCAAATGAAGAATTTGTTCTCAGTGCAATTTCCTCCTGCTCTTGACCAGGAAGAGAACAGAGGTCTTCAGAGTTACAGTTTCCCTTTTTTCTTTAAGAATTTTTTTTATCAAACACAATATTTCAAATTTAAGAATACATAGTAAATTCAAATGATGGATATTGTAGAACTGTGGGGAACGTCTCTTGAGTTCGCGATTCTCCCTTACTTCCAAGATCTCTACAATGTCAGCTCTTACAAAAGATTCCTCATTACCCCAGAAAAGAGGAGCACCTGGAAACAGCACGGTTTGTGACTAGACCTGTCGACTCTCACGGACACTGTGAGAAGTACTGTGCAGGAATCCCTTCAAAATAAAACACTCGAGTTATTTCTCCCCTTGATTGTACAGAATCTGCCACACTTTATTTTTCTAATTTGTGGTCATTTTGGAGCTCTATAAATGTGATTATAGATTAGAAATGGACAAGAATATAGCAATAACTGGGAAGAGAGAGTGAGAGACAGAGTCAGAAAGAATTGAATTCTCAATTTTATGATGCTTCCAGACTCTGCTCTTAGCATTTGCATTAAACTATGAAAAATTAGCAATATTCACCTCTCATCTCTGTCCCACCATGTGTGTGAGAGAAAGAGAGAGATAGAGACAGAGACAGGGAAAGACTTAATGGCCCTTACTTTAGTGGGTCTGTGATACAAATGTTACAGAACATATTTATTGGTTTCTAACATACACTACAGAAGATAACTAAGGTACTTATCCATGTTGTTACAAATATATATTAAGCTGGGTAGTGGTGGCACACACCTTTAATCCAGCACTCGGGAGGCAGAGGCCGGCAGATCTCGGTGAGTTCGAGGCCAGCCTGGTCTACAAGAGCTAGTTCCAGGACAGGCTCCAAAGCTACAGAGAAACCCTGTCTTGGGAAAAAAAACAAAACAAAACAAAACGAACAAATATATATGAAAAATCTAATAATTTGTGCTACTGAGTTCTTCACATTTTGTAAGTTAATGTAGGAAACTTAAGAAAACTATAGTTCTGGTTCATGGTTAATTTGAAAAACAATCCCTGTATTTATCATGTATAAATTATCCTTAAGCTCTATTTCTGGCATTTCAATAGGTGAAGACAAATTCTACAACAATAATAAAACGGGTTAATCAACAACAGTAGCAAAACACCAGAAACATAGAAAAGAGTCACAAGTTCAAGTGTTGTAAGACCTCAAGCTGGTTTAGAAAAGTTTATAGTAATATGGTTAAAATATTATGCGTGCAAACACATATGCATGTGTATATATACACATATATGTATATGTACATATCTTATTTTTCCACTCTATGTAGGGTGAAGTCTTCTAAAATAGAGTAACTGAGAACACTAAGTGGGAAAAAAGAAAGAAAAGCAAATTCAAGACAAACTGACTTACCTGGGGCATTAAATTTGCTTGTGACAGAGGATAAAAACTATGTATCTGACAGAGTCTTGCTCCACAAAACTGCCTGACAGGGCGCTTTCCCAAGCTCAGCCTTGTACATGCAAAGCTCAGACCATATTCAGTTGTGATCAGGCCAGGCTCAATGTGAATTGGTAGCTTGTAGTAACATATTCAGTCTCTGACAAGTCCTAGGAATAAGACAGGGGCTATTTTTCAAAATAAGCATAGTTATTTATGGAAGACAAAAAAAATTTACCTCTAGAGAGTTGAAGGGGTTGGCCTAGTGGGTTAAGAGTTTTTGCTGCCTTTGTAGAGGACCTAAATTCAGTTCCCAGCACTGACATGATGGTTCACAAACTCTGTAACGTTAGTGACTAGCATCCTAAGACCCTTTTCTGACTTTTGAGGACAACCTATAAACATTTGGTACACACACACACATACACAAGTGCATGTGAACACACACACAAACAAGCGGGCACAAACACACATACTCACACATATAATCAGACGCACACATATTGGGTGATGTTTCACTCTTTTGGATTTTTGTGGGGGCCTTCCACCCAGCTTCCAAATAAATCACATAGAGAGGTTATTCTTAGTTATGAATGCCTGGTCTTAGCTTGGCTTGTTTCTTGGCAGCTTTTCTTAATCTAGATTAACCAACTACCTTTTGCCTCTGGGCTTTTATCTTTCTCTATTTCAGCATGCCTTTCTTTCCTTCTTATTTTGGGACTGGCTGGGTGGCTGGCCCCTGATGTCCTCTCCATGTTCTCTTGCTCCTCTTTCTCTTCCCAGATTTTGCCTTGTATTTATACTCTCTGCCTACCAGCCCTACCTATCCTTGTCACTGCCTTGCTAGTGGCCATTCATCTCTTTATTAGAACTAGTGGGTGTTTTAGACTAACACAATAACACAGCTTCACAGAGTTAAACAACTGCAGTGTAAATAAAGTCACACACTGGAAATAATATTCACCAACACATACACAGAGAGAGAGAGAGAAAGAGAGAGAGAGAGAGACAGAGAGAGACAGAGAGAGACAGAGAGAGACAGAGAGAGAAAATGTTAGAAACAAGCTAATTTAAGAAAAAGCTTTACTCCAGCATTCTAGTGTTTACTCCTATATGCTGGAAAGAGAATGCAGTTATATAACCCAAACTACATAATGATGTTTAGTAAAGTCTAATAATGGCAATTTAGTTATAGGTAGGCCTCTACTATGATGTCATACTGTATTCTACATTTGGACATGTTTTCCTGTATTAAATTTTAATCTTTATGGACTTTCTTTGAAGTTTAATAAATGAATGGTTTCTGATAAATTCATGCATGGGAATCACCACTCCATCCAACAAACATGATACAGTGCACATATACATAGAGAGTGGTACAGAAGATAGAGACAGTGACAGACAGAGAAACAGAGAAAGTTATTTCAGGATTAGAAGATAAGAATAAACATTTAAAAATTCTGAATTGTCAAAATCTTATAATCACTGAAAAGTTAGATCATATATTCTCTTGCTATAAGCTAAGTATGGAAAACTAACTGGAACTTTGATGATCAATCCCTAACTTTATACTTACCTGTGCTAAGTAATTTGCAAACAAGCTATAAAGAACAGAAAGCATGCTTGTTTTTCCAGTGAAGCCTCCAGATTATTACTTGAGTTACCTAGTATGAGCATCTTTAAAAGTAGAGTTTATTGAGAAATTTCACTTCCGAGGGAGATATGGAGAGACTCAATATTTTCTACAGCAATTCTACAGTCAGGGGTATTGTCAGATTATATACAAAATGAAGATTGAAAATTTATCTATGAACCTTGCCAAGTTTTTCAATAAATATATAAAGTAATTTAAAGTTGCAGAAGGAGTTATTTGTAAACTTGACTTATTGTGTGGTAAAGCTAAAAAAAAAAAAACCTCAAAAGCCTTCTATTGAGTTAAAGTTTTGATTGGTTTAGAAAGAACATTTCTACATCAGACATTTCCAAAGCCATGACCAAATAATCTGTTTATCTTAGAATAGATACACATTCTCCCCATCTCTGCCTCTGGATAAAAATAGCAAAGTATGTGTCTCAGTGGTATGGATGACAGAAATACACCAGAAAGTTTGTTGTGCTTATGTATAATACATGTATGTGCCACACATTTGTTTACCAGGGAAAAAAAGTTGCAAAATAGATTTGGGGTGCACATCTAATGACAAAGATATGGATTATCCATTACAGTAACTTGAAATCTCACTATCAAATACCTTTCTCTGCTGCATTTCATACCCAATTATCTCCATATTTTATGTTAATGTGTTAAATATTTACAAAATAAAGTAACATGATTTACTATAATGAATAGGACAAAATGGACACACATAAGAAGTGTGATATACTGCAGTGTGATATACGTATCCCTGGCCCTCAGTGATGGGAGAAGACAGTAATGTGAACTAATTTACAAACATAGTTCACTAAAATCAGTTTCACTCATAGAAAGAAAGGAAGATCATGCATAAGGGATGAAAACGAAATTGACAAATGAACTCATTAATCATGAATCAAGTTATCTATGTGTTGAGATAGTGAAGGATGGAGAATGAATGGAGCAACCAAAGCAAAGAGGTGGGAAAAAGGGACTAGAAATACCTGACATTTTATATCCTATTACTATTTAATTCATTACATTTTATTTTAAAATTCATATTTCTTAAAAATTTGCATGTTTGTTCAAAGCTGTTACCCTGTGAATTCCTTTGCAAATATGAATTGATGCCAACCTTGACTACATAAACATCTTATTTTAAACAAAGTTATATCTGGAAGAACTCGGGTTTTAGTTTTGCTTTGTTTTGTTCAATGTGTATTTCTAAAAACAACAGACAAATGGAAATTCTTATTGACTCTGCAATGGGAAAGACATAGAACAATTTGACCATTTCCCAGATTTCCTCTAGCTGTCTTTTTGAATCCCATTCTGCACATTTCTTTCTTTGCATTCAGGTAAGTACTATAGTTTTCCTTTGTCAAGAACACCATTAAACTAGAAATAAGTGCGAGAATGCCTATTGAGCCAGGCGTCTGGCATCCAGCTTAATACAACTGAGATATGTTTATGAATTTTGTGCATTTCATTTTGAATTTATCCATTTATCAATTAAGAAGCATCTGGCATATTTCCATTGATGGGGAAGTTACTAATAAAAAAATATTATAAATATTCATGTACAGGCTTTTGCGAGAATATCTGCTTTGCTTCTGTTTGGCAAATACATAGAAATGAGATTTCTGAGATACACATTGAGCATAAGTTTATCTTTATAAGACAATAAAAATTGTTACTAATGAGCCTGGGACTCTACATTCCCCACAGCAGTAAAGGATTTCCCCATGCTTAACATCCGTGCTATTTCTAGTATTGTCAGTCTATTCTTCACTTGAATTGGATATTACAGACATCTACAACATATTGATTCCTATTTCAGTTTTCATCCACTAATGATTAAGGCCACTTGACATGGTAAGGTCAGATGCTTGTATACCATCTTCATGACTTCTTTTGGACAACATTCATATACTTCCAGTTATTAAAATGGGCTGTTTTCGTGTATTTGAATTTTGAGAGTTATGTATGATAACAGATTACAAGTATTTCATTAGGCGAATAAAATGCAAGATCTTCTCTTGGTATGTATTTTACCATTTTATCCTTGTAACTATCTTTTAGGGACTTTTTTTAAAATTCCATTTTGGTACAATTCACATAATATGAGATATATAACCTCAACAAATTTTAAACATTCAGTATTGTTAAGTTTAGTTGACACATCTATAAATCACTAGAGTACCTTTAAATTGCATATTTGAACTTATATACCTATTGAGTGACAACTCTCCTTTATTCTCTTTCTAGTCCCTAATAACCACCGGTTAGTGTTTCTGCTTCTATGACTTTAACCATTTGTGTGCCTGACGTACCTGGAGAAAAGCAGCAGCTCTGTGCCTGTTTCTTCTGCTGTTGGCTTTTTTTGTTTACCATAACATCAAATACTTCTCTATAGCAATATCTTCTTACTAAGGATGAGTAATATTCCATTGCAAGGTACCATGCTTTTAAGAACACATGAATTTAAAAATATACTGATGTATTTTTAAATTTGTCAATGAAGTCATATTAAACACATGTAGACAGACAAATTAAGCTATTTATTATATTTATGTATGGAATATTTGAGCAAGTTACTTAAAATATTTATTACCTCATATAGTTCTTACCTGCATGTATAGAGAGAACAATTTAAATGTTGTCTTCTAGCAATTTTCTGTTGCATGGTTTAGATCTCTATAAATATTCTTTTTAGCTCCCAGAAAATTGTGCTTGTGAGAGTCTTTCTCTATCTCTACATCCTGCCATCAACTCCCGGAAACCATCACTCTACTTCGGCATCTAGGTCATTAAGATTCTGCATATAAATGTAATCTTGCAAAAGTAACTTCCTTTGCCTGATTTATATCATTTAACATAATATACTTCAGGTTCATCTGTGCTTGGATATAAGATTCCAATGTTTATTTCATTTTAGGGTGGAATCATAGTATAGAATGTGTATGTGTTCAGGGGGCAATATTTATCATTTGTTCATCCACTGGTGAACATTTAAGTGGATTCCATATACTGGATATTGTGAATGATGCTGTAATGAACCTGAGTATGAAAATTTCATCAAGAAACTGCATTTTGATTTTTTAAACACGGAAATTTAGTAGTGTCATATAGTAGCTTGATACTTAATTCTACAAAAATCATATACTGTTTTCTAAAACGGAAATAACAGTCCGAATTCTAGCACAAATATACGAAGGTTTCTTTTTACACACACTTGGTAACTATTTTCAGTTATCTTTTTGATTATATTAGTTGTAACATATTTGAGGTAACAAAACTAAACTATCATTACACTCTTTAAATTATGTTCCCTTATTTCACACATAGAGAATCAGCTTTGGTGAGCTATGTGTTTTTGTGAAGCTATTTATGTGGAATCCACATATGTGTGGGTTCAGTTCAGGCAGTTTAATCTGTCTTATTGGTCTACACGTAAGTCTTCATGTCAATATCAGACTAAATGACTCTCATTTTGTGATTTGATTTTCAAATTTAAAAAGGCCAAGCTAGTAAACACTTCTGTCCTTCAAAGCTGTTTCAGTAACTTGTGTTTTCTGATTCTGTGTAGATTTCAATTGTCCCCAATTCTATTTCTGAAAGCCATTAGAAAGTTAGGACATTTGGTAAACAATGCTAGATCATTTTACAAGTTTCTAATTGCTTGTCCCCTTAAGTTAATTTAGGAATATTTTACAATTTAAAATGGCAGAATACTACTTAATATTTTCTGGAAAAATACTGAAAATGCTTATTCATCTAGATAGTGAAAGCATAAAAACTTATCAAAATGCTTCTCCCTCAGTTAGCTTAGTGAACCTATGAGTCTATTGTGTTTGTTTACAAAAAACATGGCTTAGAGTTACTTACAGGTGAATTTTTGACTCTCTGGCATCGACTTCACCAAAAAGTCACATCCTGGCCTAAATTTGAATTCATGAGGCTTCATCTTTACCTGCATACATTGCAGCAAGTTACACCACTGAAGAATCTCCTCTACCCAAATTATATAAGCCTAGACAGTACCAAAAATTAGTTTTGTGATATTCTTGAGTTTTGCAAACTTCTCGAGTTTCAATAACCTCATAAACTGCTTTCTTCACTTAGGAGGGGATATTGCAAGCTGTAAAGTATTGATGCAAAAGCTGTTTTTTACATCTTTGGCTTCTTCCTAAATTTAGATGTATTTTTAAGTTTGGGTGTGAAATTGCCTGCTCAAGGAATTGGCCGATTTCTCTGTCTAGGATTATGCAACTTTTGCCTACTTTTGGTGCAGTGTTGAACAGAGCTTTGCGAGGGCAGAGAAGAAGTGAAGGCCCACTGAATCAACATGATTGACACACATTAACTCACACAGATTGACACAGCATGCACAGGGCCTGCATGGATCTGCACCAGACAGGACCATTGAGCCATAAAGAGAAGTGGAAACGTGTCCCACCCATAACCTAGAAGAAATTTCGACTTGATAACCAATTGCAAGTAAAAAATTAGTTTCTTCAAAAGGAGTCTCCCCACAAAACTGAGAGAAAGTGTGATTGTTTATCTTCAGGAGTGACAAGATAGTTGGGGCATCATTGTTACAAATTTCCTTTGGACATTTAGAATTGGAGCCATGCTTAATGCAGGCAATATACTAAATTTAAGCAATAGAACTTATTAATTTAATGTAGTTAAATTTTTGTATTATGTTACATCATGTGTGGGGGCAAATATAAAATCCCATATCAATTCAGATTTAGACACACTCATAATAACTGTCAAAAAGGGCACAAACCAAAGCAAGTATTGATGAGTGTTGAGTTGTGGCACCTATATACCATGAGTGGTAATATAAATTAGTAGATTCACTGTGGAAATTAGTGTGGAAGTTCACACACACACAACACGCACACCTCTCTCCCCCCTTTCTATGTTTCTCATTATTCTGTAAAAGTTTCATCTTTAGAATCTTAAATGTATTTCAAAAGAGAAGATTGCTTTATTTTTGTACTGCAAGATTTCCCCCAAACATTTTGCCTTTCATGAACCATTTTCTGGAGGAGTTTCTCAGAAGCACCACATAAGATTTTTCTCTTCTTGCATAATGAACTAAATAGAAGTGGAACAAATACAGGATTTAGGAAAAAAAAGTTTGAATGTAGAAAATAGGCAAGGGGAAGGTGATGGAAGAAGTTAAGGAGAAATCCCAGGACAGCAACTAGGCTACAGGCCAGAAAACCAATCAATTCAAATTGTAGAAGAAAGGCACTCTATGTACTTAGGGGAGGGCTTTCTTAACAGTATTAAAGTAAATACAATTGGTTTTCTGGTATTTTTGAATACAGAAAGCTGTGCTTTTTACTGACTCATCCAATAGGGAATTAATAACTTGTAGTATCTCAATAATTAAAAAGATAAAAGGCAATTATACACCTAGTAAAAAGAGAATGAAATTATAGTTTAATTCAAGATGCCAATATGAATGATTGTACTGTGACAGTACCTAACTTTGAAATGCATACATTGTCTATATTATTTTAAAATGAAAGGGGAAGGAGCATATATGTGCCTATGTATGATTCTATACCAAAATTTACTATTGCTTACCAACATGGTAACCCTAAAAAGGACAAAAACCAATATTTAGTAATAGAAAGAATATACATGATATCTATATCTAAAAAAAGAGGAAGGGTGGATGATGACTAAGCAAGGTATTACAGTCATTATTTCTTCAAAGACACATCTAACTAAATGACTGGATATACTAGAAGGTCAATATAGCTATGAGAGATATAATGTATGTTTTTAGTACTTTTTAATTTTTATTAAAAATATTATATGTTATTATACATATATTTCAATAGTTTGTTGAAAACATTATACATATTAGCTATATATAAATATATTCTGAACATAATTCCCCCTCCCTCATCTTCTCCCAGATCTTTCTACACACTGAGGACAGGGAGGAGAGATTTTTTTTATTTTGCCCCTCCCCATTTTTATCTCCAAAGAAACAAAAAAAGAAAGTGAGCATCCATATAGAGAATTAACAAAGAAATGCTAAAGTTAAACAGCTCCTTAGGAAAAGTGCAATAAACAGACCTGCAGAGACCACTCCAACTCCACCCTTTAGCTCACACACTCTTCTCATCAGTCTGTAGGATGTCTTCCAGGACAGACAAGAACATCGGGCACAATTCTAATCTCAATAATTTAAAACATGAAATGTTTTAAAATAACTTTTGAAGCTTCTTCTGTTTTAATTCTAATTCGATCACTTCTGTCTTGGTCAATACCTTTATTTATTATTAATATTTAAGTTTGTATGTTAGTACCTAGTGCCCATTCCATAGTCTTTATGTACTTGGAGGCTATTCTTCTTGCTTTCTTGGGATATCCATCACATTGGTACTTATTTTTCTCTCTTCGAATTTCAAAACTCTACTTTGAAAATTAACTAGAGATTTCTCTTTGAAGACAAAGTATTTGCTTGCCTCTTTATTCTCCATTTCTTCTACTGTTTTTTAAATCAGCTCCTACCACATTTTATCACCATGATTGTTTATAAAACACTTTAATTCCAATAAGAATAAACATTAATATACTTAATGAAACACTTAAAAATAAACATGATACAAAATTCAGCAAGAACAACACTATGCCAATCTATAATACTTTATAAAATATTTCTAAACTATCAGAAGAACAACTTAATTAAGGAAACACAAATAAAAGCTGGTTTCATCTATTAATTTCTTGTTTATCTAAATCGTCAGATTACTAGTCCATTGATCTCTACTGGAAAGATGTATATTTCCTTCAGTTTTTAATCAAAGCTTGTATTCTATGTTCAGAGAACACAAAATCAAGGGTCTTTTTGAGCAGAGCATGATAATTTTACTTTACAAATCTTTCCAAGTCTCAGTGTTTTCATATGCAAATGATCTGTGGTCTCTGGAAAGAAAATTCTAGAAAGAAAGAAATTTAAATAAATTTCCAGCAAATAAGAATTTCTTGTAATTGAATAAATCACATTTTAATTGCTTTTAGTGATATTTGTTTTGTTCTTGACCCTTTGAAGACCTCCTCTTGACAGAGATGAAAAAGGGAAAATGGATTGTGGCAGCTATGCTTTTAAGAAGTAAGACTTGAACAGACTGATTTGTTGACCTCTATTTCTTTATGCATCTTTATTTATGATATGCAACTACATACTAAATAAATTTAGGAATTTAGAATCTATGCCATCAAGCTGATGACTACAGTGAGAAAATGTATGTGTCTCCAATAGCCACTTATAATCAATATCCACAATTTATCACATTTTAATTATGTATTTGAAGAGATTTTAATCTTACTATACCCAGCCACGTTTCCTGTGAGATTTTATTAATGTTCTCAATGTGTTTCAAATATCGAACCCTAATATTTATTATAGGTTAAAACCATGTTTACATTTGGACTGTAGTGCAAATTGAGAGTCCTTTTGCTTTATTCCATCATCCCAGGAAAATTTACTCTCTTCAGCAAGATATGATTACATCAAACAACACAAAATATGAATGATTTCAAGATAGAAATTTTCCTTGTCACAATTAAGATGTAAGTGAAGTAAATTTGGAAATATTTTAATTCCTTTGAAAGAATAAGGTTAATGAGAAAGGAGCTTTGTAAATCAGAATATTTATTGGCAGTACACAACAGACCATAGTAAGAAAGAAATGATTACTACCTGGTATTAATAATAAGCTATTTAGTACATGGATCAAAGAAATATTGAAAAAGGAAGGAACATCAATAGGTACATAGTTGCAGGCCCATCTAAAGAACAGATTTTTCAAAAAAACATCTCTAAGCCACAGAAGGCAATGAATGTTTTATTTCAAATTCTAAGTAGTCAGAACTGACATCTCTGGCCAGGCGGTAGTGGTACATACCTCCCAGCACTCGAAAGGCAGAGGCAGGTGGATCTCTGTGAGTATGATACCAGCCTGATCTATAAGATCTAGTTCCAGAACAGGATCCAAAGCTACAGAGAAACCCTGTCTCGAAAAAAAAAGAAGAAAACAAAACAAACAAACAAAAAAGAACTGACATCTCACATTACTGTATCCAGCAATGATGCCCCTAAAATTTAAGGAAAAGAAAACCCTACCATGACTAACACAAACTAAAGAATCCATAAACAGAATGCCAGAAACAAAAGATAATTCAAGGAATCAAACATACAAAATAGAGATATAAGTACATGCACGTTCTACAGATAATAAATAAATGAGAAATGGAAAAGATACCAATTATGCAATAATTGAAACTGTAGGAAGTAACACACATCCTTCAATAATAGCTCTGATGATTGTGTCAATTCTTAAATAAAAATAGATTAGTTTTTGTTTTATCTTGATCTTGTTTTGTTTTATTTTATTATTTAAGAAAGTTGTACAGTAAAATAGGAAAGAGAAAAGATTGTAGGCTGGGGAACCATACATACAACTTCACGGGTTACTGAAACTCTTGCAGTGCCTGTGGTATTTAAACATAGACCTTCCCTATGTCATGGCCATGCTTGGCATGCCAAGCCTCAGTGCCTTTATTTGCAATTGAATCATTTCTTAAAAAGCATGTTAAGTAGAAGATACCATTTGTACTTAGATGAGATACAAATGAAGCCATGGAAGGATCACACATTCATAGGTTGAAATTTTAACAATCTGAAAGCAATTTTAAAGAGAGTAAGGAAGGGTATATGCAAGGGCTTTGAGGCAGGAAAGAAAAGGGGAAATGATGTAATTATATTATACTCTCGAAAAATAAAAGAAGTAATCATAAAAGAAAAGAGCTACAAGACCCTGGCTTAAACCCTAAGATTTTCTTGGACCAGCGTCTGGTGTTGAAAAACAATAGAGCAAAGCAGCATCTAGCATGTATTCGTAAGACTATTGGCAAAAGACCCGAAGCCTAGATCTGTTGAAGCTCTTTAATCAAGCAAGTGTCTCTCACAAGATGCTATTGTCTCTAGTCAAGACTAAACATCTTTCAACTATGAGTAAGACATGTCATTATCCAAAACGGGGATGTTTTAGGACTGCGAAACAGTATTCTTACCACTGAGAGTGCTGGGGACAAGTGTTACGATTTGGAGAATTTAAAAAGAAAATCAATGCCTCCCTCATCTGTTCTAGCTGATTATCTCCTTCAACACTATCAATGGAAGAAAGGTGCAGTTAGGATGCAACCCTGGGAAGGGTAATAGCAAGATAATGGAATGAGAACCATACAGGCATTTCTTGCAATGTCCACTAAGAAATTTTGCAAAGCACTCATAACAGACTTGTATATTCATTTTTATAAACATCAAAAATTTAACTCACAGGTATTAGTGCCCTAAAGAGGATAAAATGACTTCTTAAGCTATTTTAGAGTATTGGAATATGAAAGCAAATGGTATCAAAATTCTACCCTTAAAGAGCATGCACAGGAAAAGTAACTACCTTTATGCTTGTCCTGAACCCTAGTAAGTAAGTTGCTGAGCTGTTGTTTCTCAAATATAGTCATGTACAAGGGCAGTTAATCATGTCTGACCTTATAAGCTACCAAGTCCTGTCATTACATGAGATTACCAAATAGTATAAACTTTTATGTGGGATCATTAGTCATTGCCCTTCCAAGATGTCACCTACTAACACAAGTAAATAGGTTCTTTGACATCCCATAATCCTCAAAAGGTCCCTAAAAGGTTTTTAGTGATTGTCATTATTTAGGCCCAAAAGATTATCTTTCTAGAAGCTATCATATTCTATCAGTGGCAACTAAAATTTCTTTCAATAAATTCATAACTTAGGCTTAGTATTCTTGGGTGCTGAGATAATTCATGTATCCCAAAGGAAAACTTTTTCTTAGCATAAGATTAATGTATATTGGAAAATTAAGTAACATAACAGATTCTAGCCAGAATGATTATCTGGTCCAGAGACATACTATGGAGTTGATAAGAGTGGGTAGTGGTGATGGGAAGTAGCACACTATCATTTCTACTTCAGAATTACTTCAACCAGCTTAAGTTCTTCTTAGAAGTTGAACAAGTAAGCCTTGCTGATTGTGTGATTTTGAAGAAAACCCTTCCTACTGAATTTTCAGTTTAGTACTAGAGTAAGTTAATTCAAATAACTATCTTCTACAGTCACCTGCCACGATTCAATTTTTTTGACAGCATTGTCCGTATGTTAGAAATGGAAGCAACCCATTCTTACTGTGCCCTTTGAAAATGGAAGGGTTACTGTATAATCAGGCATCAATCACAAACCCTCTTAGTCTCCAAGGAAGGATTCTCTAGTCAGTATGAATTGTTCCCTCATTCAAAGATTTTGTACAATGACTCCGTGCTATCATATTTTAAGAATAAGAAGAGCTACAGTCAAGTTCGTTATCTCAGCAGAGAATGTTTGTGATGATGAGCCTGCCAGGCTTCATCAGCTTCTTCCTGCTTTTTCATTTTATTAAAATGACCCAATTCAGTCTCCTTCTGATGATAACCCATGTTGATATTAACTCACTTTAAAAAAGAGTCAATTTGATTTTTTAAAACCTTGTTGATTTAAACTTATTTTAACATTTCCTGATGTAACATCTTATATTTTAGTGAAAGAAGAAAAGAATTGTGAGCCTCTCAACTCCACTATGTCATGAGGAAAATGTGAAGAAATAGAGAAATGGTAAGTATAAAATAAGCTCTACATCACTTTAAAATCCTCCAAGGAAGAGACAGGCCCTTCTCGGTATTCCACCATTCCAAACACATTTAACTATTAATTGTCTGACTGTTCTTCTGGCATAGTCCAATAGCATTGGACTTATCCATGTGGCAGAAACTAAACCAAAACTTAACATACCTGCTTCAAATAAAAATGGTCACTTTGGTAAGCTAAGAGCCTGGAAAACCCTGTAAAACTGCCAACTTTTCTGAAACACGGTTCAAGCTATTCAAATTTCATGACGTTACTTTCTGCTACCATGTCCTGATTCTAATGTGTTTGTCTTTCTACAAATTATTCCAGCGACCACTAGCAAAGTAATAATGCCAGTGACAATATATCAGTGATAATTTAATATGATTCTAAAGTATGTCATACAGGTTGCAAGTAACTTACACACACACAAACACACAGAGAATGGAAAAGGGGGGCAGGAGGAAGGAAGGAGACTCAAGTCATGTGATTCCTAGCGCTATCTGTTTCTGTGCACAGAGAAACCTAAAGATGCTTCAGAGATAAGCAACACTGAAAGTTTTTCCATAAGTTCTACTTTCGTTCATACTGCCTATTTATAAATTGTAAAAAACTTCAAGGGTCTAAGTTAATATCCTTGGTCTATGTTCAAACCCCATGCATATACAGATCAACTGTACATATGTCAAGTTTGTATTTATCACCAGTAGATTATAGAGCTTCATAGACTTCATATATAAATAAGAATTTATTTAATAATAGGAATTGCTTTCTTTGTGGTAATAATGCTCAAAATGAGCTCATACAGTGATAAAGACTTGAAAATTTGCATGTTTTCCACTTCAACTTCAATTTTTAATACAATTTTGCTTTGCATTGAAGAGCATTTTTGCTTCATTCTTTTTTCTTCCTCTTCAGAAACAAAGGATGAATTTATTTTATCTTCTAACTTAACATTAGCTGCTTTAACTCACTTCTGTTATATTTTCCTATGCAATTTTCTTCATTGTTTTATTTATGGCATGATCATCATGACTTTTGTCTTATCATCAACTCTAAAATGTGCTTATGAGTTCATTTCAAGTTGAATTGAAGATATAATTCTATGCATTACCTAAACATTATAAAAATCAATCACAGATTATTTTTAAAGATTTATTTAATTTTTAAGTGTGTGTGTGTGTGTTTGTGTGTGTGTAGAATAGGGACATATGAGTGTAGCTGTCCAGGGAGACCAGAGGAGGGGGTCAGAACAGCAAATACTGGAATTCGAGGTGAGTTTGTGATTAGGATCTGCCTCCCATGGGTGCTCTGAAGCAAATAAAGGTACTCTGCAAAATACAATAAGTACTCTTTCCTGCTGAGCCATCTCTAGGGCCCCAACTTACAGGAAATTTCAAACAAGGATTTTTTAACCATGGGTTTGTCAAAACTGAGGAGAATTGTTTTCTTTTTTTTAATAACAGGGTCCTGAAGCAACAAGCCAGTGATTCCCATTGGAGAAGACATGAAATCTTAACTCACTCACTAATTCCCAAGGAACGTGTCCCTGCTTCTGCTAAATCTCCAGAGACGGTCAACTGTCTGAAATTTCCAGTGGAAAAGTGAAGCACTGTACTTGCAGCTGCTCTGATACATTCGGTTTAATTAATTGTTAATGTTCATATTTATAACTATGCCCATATTCCCAAATATTGTTTATAAATGTTCTTTTACATTTAAAGGGGGATATGATATAGATATGAATAATTTACATTGGTATGGATTTTGCTTTATTGATATAAATTTAAGGTCAATCTTGTTATATACATATTTCTGCTCTTGTTTAAGGTATTATGATTGTGTAGTTCATTTAAAAATGTAATATATAATTAAGAAATATAGGTTAATAGATAGTCATCTATAATAGTCAAGTTTGTAGTCATGTTAGTTAGATTTTCTAGATGTGCATAGATATATTTCAAATAGGCATTCTTCATATATTTCAAAGATTCAAAATATGACATTTAATGTTTTAATAACTTAGGACTTTTCAAGACAATGAGACATGTCTGTTCCTGGCAGCACCAGATACTTCAAGAAGAAGATGGGCATCAAAGAGGCTCCTTATGGAGTTTGTTAGCCATTTGGGCAAGAAACTGCTCTTGCCTGGACTGCTTAACTGGACACAAAGAACCTGCAGAGAGAGGACTGCTGAACTTGCCTAAAGGTGAGATGATCCTACAGGGTTCCTGCTTCATGAAAGAGTATACAAGACATTCTGCAGGATACAGAAGAAAGTGACTGAACTGTCTTTGAAATTTCCTGCTTCATGAAAATGTCTGCTGGATACTATGGGCCTGTAGGCTGAAGATGGATGCCCTAATGTTACAGAAAAACTTTGGGTGACTGTCCAGGAAGCGAGATGTCTCTGTCATTTCTAGAGTTTTGGAAGTTGCTTACTTCTTGTTTACTTAGGTAATATTATATCCTCCTGGAGTCTTTGATGGAGTTGAAGAATGGATAGTTATAGTTAGAGTTTTCCTTAGTTATGATAAAAGATAAAGTAGATATAAATATGGTAACTGTAGTTCTTGCTTGATAACTGTTTTGTTATATGTAATGTTACTATGTCAAAGTTAAAGTCTCCTTTTTTGTTTAAACAGAAAAAGGGGAAATGGTGTAGGAGGGTCTTCTGTATTTGTGTGTTGCTTTCATTGGTTGAATAAAAAAGACTGCCTTGGCCTTTTGATAGGGCAGTCCTTATGTGGGTGGAGGAGACAGAACGGAATTCTGGGATAAAAAAGGCAAAGTCAGAGAGAGAGAGCTCGCCATAAAGCTGACAGGTCAGACACGCTGAATCTTTCCCAGTAAGCCACAACTCGTGGTGACACACAGATTATTAGAAATGGGTTAAACAGATATGTGAGAGTTAGTCAATAAGAGGCAAGAGCTAATGGGCCAGGTACTATTTCAATGAATACAGTTTCTGTGTAATTATGTCAGGTATAAGCTAGCCAGGATGAAAAGCAGGCCCGCAGAGGGAGCTGAGCAGCAGGACACAGCCCGCTCCTCCTCATGCAACAATATTCAACAATGGAAAACACGAGTTTTTTTCAAATAAGACACTAGCTACATTTTTATTTCAGAAACAAGACTTTTAATAACTAATTTAGTTATGATTGAATTTCTGCTTGACTAGAGAATATGTAATTACACTTTTATTATTCATATTTACATATTTTCCAAATTGCTGTTATTCTTCTACATGCTCATTCATATTGATTGTATGAAGAACATAGGGCTATATATGTGGATTGAATTTAACATTTATAGTACTAATTAAATAGAGGAGGATAAACTACTGGTATGAGAATATATAATTGGTGTTAGTGATCAGAATTCGGGAAGCATTCTATGTGATGTTAGCTTTCCTTCCACTTATTTAAGGGAAATAAAAACAACAGACAGTATTTTGACATAACAGAGAGTGAATGTTAATATGACTTAGAAAACTATGTTGGAATCAAAGTTTCTAGAATATCCCTAGTACATTATTAGCTAGGGGAAATTGTTAAGCTACCTGAATTGTTATTAGAAAGACTATTTTCATCTTCTGGGTTATAACTTTAAGAAAGCAAAATAAAATAAATGTAAATACTTAATAGAAGAATATAATTTTATTCTTTAAATGAACAAATATATATCTGTCTACTATATTCATTATCAAAATTCTCACATTTTATTGAGTGAAGACCACAAAGTTAGCATTTTGCAATACAGTTTTTCACATAGCCTTAAAAATATTTTAGTGTTTTATATTTTTAAATTTAATGCTTTACTGATTCTATAACACTTCAGATATTTTTTCTATTCATTTAATCCTTTTGATAAATTTTTAATACTGTCAATCAATAAACATTTTTACATTTTGGCTTTGCTTTTATAGATCTTTTGTCAGAGCATCAAAATTTATAGCATGAAAGGTAAATGTTTTAAGAATAGGTTACTTTTATCCCAGGAATAAAATAAAAGTAGGATGTTTCAACCAATATATAATTATGTTCAACACATAAAAATAATGTTTTAAAAAATATGCTCTGAGAAATAGATACCAACTGATGTTTTGATATTTCTGTTAACATCTCTTCCACAGAGTGCAATCTAAAAGTTTGTATGCTATACAAATGATATCTAATGTGTTTGGTGAATATTTACCAAAAATTACAAGGTCAACAGATTTTTTTATTATGTAATAATGCCTACAGTTTTCTTCCATGTATCTAACTCTTTTTTGCCCCTCACGAATTCACACAGAAGCACATAAGCTGACATTAGTCACAAGGAAACATGTGAAGATTGCTAAAGCTATCTAGAAGAAGGGGTAACAGAGTCAGGCCCTGCAAGTGGCAGTCTGAAATCCTGAAGTTATATTCTTTTCACTTGGAATCAAGATTCTGATAAGTGGTTCATCAGACTTAAAGCTGCTCTTTGCTTAATAACCATTTGAGTGTCAGATGTTTAAAATGTGTTTTCTGAATCTCAAATAAAAATTTTCTAATTGAACTAAGTGTTCAAGCAGCCTCACATAGTTTCATTGCTTGTGTATTGATTTGATGAGAGGTCCTTCACCCCAGATGAGTAAGATTTCCTAAACAAGGTTGTACCTGTCCATTAGGGTCTGATGGTTAGTTCCAAACTCAAAATCATTCATCTAACTACAGTTAACTCCGTGAGACACTAAATAAAATCAAAACCAGGAACCAGAGATGAGATTTTTTTCTATGGAATAAAGGAAAAGAAGAAAATGAGAGAAAAATGGAGAGAGAACATAGTGTATATATATGAAATTTTATGAATAAAAATATTTCTTACTACGCCATCAGAACTAAGACAAATAGTTGATTTGAGAAGCAAGATTTTTAGCAGCAGAGTACAAATACAGTATCTAAGGTCAATGAGTAATCTGGGAATAGGTGTTTAAAAAGATGGAAAATTGTCATCTTTTACTACACATTCTATATATCACTATAAGAATATATCTTTTACATTTAAAGTAAGTTTCACTGTCACTATTATTGACAGAATATTGTGTTATAAAATATTAAAATTTTAAATTAAAATAGCTTAAATCAGAAATCTTTGGCAGGTACATATTTAAAAAACATTCCAAAGAGTGTATAAAATTTGTTTTGTTTTGTTTTTAGAGACAGGATTTCTCTGTGTAACAGTCCTGGCTGAACAGACATTTGCTTTGTAGACCAAGCTGGCCTTAAACTCATAGAAATCCACCTGCTTCTGCTTTGAGTGTTGGGATTAAGGATGCCACCACTGTCCAGCTAAAATGTCTTCCATCAATGTCTGAGCCTGAAAACAAAAGGCTACCAGAGCAGCAGCATTTGTTTATTCTCTGGCATTTGCATGTTTACAACAGCCATGAAATTAGTTGGTAAATAACTGTTTTCTTAACTGATACAATTTCAGTATTAAACTCAGTGAAAGTGAAGATAAATCACATAGAAAGGATTTTTATGTTATGTATGCTATTATATATATATATATATATATATATATTCAAAAAGACAACCCAGTGCTTTTCAATATTGAAAAATAACACCCATTGCTATTTATTGAATGATTTTTTGGACATTCATGTTTATTGATTTTATTGGCTTAGGGCATTAGTATAATAAACTATTTGATATCATTCATATACACATTATAATTTACACAATATTCTTTAAGAACTAGACAAATCAGGGGAGGAAAATACATTTTCTCTATCAATAAATATATAAATTATACTCAAAAAAACATTATCAACTAACTCAGATATGTATCAGAAATATTATATGTAAAGTATTCTCATTATTATGTATATTTTCTAAAACTGAAGTTCAAAAATTCATAATATCTTCGTTTTATCAAGATAGTAACATGATAAAACATCAAATATTTTCCTTTGGTAATAACCAAATACTCAAATTAAAGCAACACAATGTAGCTTTATCTTCTCATAGCAAATTAAGAAAATTCATGAACTATAAATTAAGTACTTAAGTTTCTAGATCAATATAGTAAAGTAAAAAAACATTTTTCCTTTATAATTGTACAGAAAATCCTTGACGTAATACCCAAGCTAGAATAATAATCTACACATAGTGTATCAGAACATTAACTGTGTCTCTTCTTTCTAGCCATGGAAGGTATGAGTGGGTCAAAGTGATGGAGAGTGACAAGGTAAAGAGCAAAGCAGAACAGCATCTTGACAGATAGGTGAGCATATATCAAGACAAGGAATTTACTCATGCATGTATGCACTAACAATACCAAAAATAGGGACCATGAATTTTAATAAGAGCAGGGGGGAGTATGTGGGTGCTGTCTGTGGAGGGAGAAATGTAATTATAATCTCAAAAACAAAAGAAATAAAAAATAAATGAGCAAAAGAAATACAATGGGGCAACATGAACTTTATGTTACACTACCAAAACATGTGATTATTTTCTGTATCCTTGTTTTTATTTTTATTTTATTTTTGAGATATATCCTCTCTATGATATCATATTATTGACTTCTTAATACTCTATTTTCCAGCTATTCTATATTCCAAAGCTCTTTTGATTAAAAATAGAGAATCTTGCCATGTTGCATGTATTTATTTATTTATGTTGCTAAATAGTTTATAATTTCTATCACAAAATGGACATATGTTTTATAATACCTAAGTTGAGAACACATTATTGATGCAAACAAAATTAGGCAGAATTAAACATTACTCTGGTGTTCAGAACTGTCCTGCCATAAATTTTTACAGTGATTATTTAAATAAAAAGTTTAGATTTACAAGGATTTTGATGATCAACCTGGCACTCTGTCATGTTTGTAAGATTTTTACAAATAAGTGAGGAATGTTGGGAGCAAGAGAACTATTCTTCCCCAGTGAATAACACTCTAAATTATCAGCCCTAAAAATATACAAACAAGTAACATTGTACCCACAAAGCAGGTTGCTTATATGTATTTAGATATATACATTTATTTGTACATGCACATATATATGTATGTATACATAAACATATATAACAACAATTTTAAAAGAAACCATTAATTTTTATTGAAAAAAGTTCTTTTCTCATAAGATATATCTTGATTAGAGTTGTCACTCCCTCTACTCTTCCCAGTTCTTCACCACCTCACACCTACTCCAGATCCATTTCCTTTTGTTACTTATAAAAATAGAATAGGTTTCTAAGAGATAATAACCAAACATGACAATAAAATATAAGATAATACAAAAACTTTCATTTCAACGTTATGTACAACAACCCAACAGGAGGAAAAGGATCCCAAGAGCAGGCAATAGAATCTGAATCTCACTTGATGTCATATTCAGGAGTCCCGTAAAAACATTAAGCTAGGCTTGGCAGTTGTGGCACACGCCTTTAATCCCAACACTCAGGATGCAGAAGGCATAGGAAGAAAAATCTCTGTGAGTTCAAGGCCAGACTATTCTATAGAGTGAGTTCCAGGACAGGCTTAAAAGTTACACAGAGAAAATCCATCTCAAAACACAAAACAAAAAAAGCTAATAGTGATATTATATATGCAGAGGACCTGGTGTAGACTCTTGTAGACCCCTCGTTTGCTGCTTCAGTCTCTATGAGCTCATACGTGCTTTGTGCTTTGTTTACTTGATTGAGAGGGCTGAATTCTCCTGGTGTTTTCCATCCCTTCTGGCTCTTACAATCCTTCCACCTTCTCTTCTGCAGGATGCCCTGAACTCTGAGGAGAGTGGTTTAATCGAGACCTCCAATTTAGATATTCTTTCACCACCTAAAGGGGAAGGCATTCAATCTGTAGATTGCTTTTGGTAGGGTGGTCATTTTTACTATGATGATCCTACAGATCCATGAGCATGGGAGAGATTTCCATCTTCTGTTATCTTTCTTCTTAAAGTTCTTTCATCAAAGATTTTAAGTTTTTATCATACAAGTCATTCACTTGCTTGTGTGGAGTTACCCAAAGATATTGTATATTATTTGAGGCTAGTATGAAAGGGGTTGTTTTCCTGATTTCTTTCTCAGTCCCTTTGTCATTTGTATAAAAGCTGGATACTGGTTTTTTGTTTGTTTGTTTCTTAGTTAATCTTTTATCCAACTACTTCGCTGAAACTGTTTATAAGCTGTAGGAGTTCCTGGTGGAATTTTTAAGATCACTTATGCATACTACCAAATCATCTGTAAATAATGATACTTTGAATTCTTCCTTTCCAGTATGTATCCCCTTGATCTCCTTCAGTTGTCTCATTGCTCTCGGTATAACTTCAGTTACAACACTGAACAGATATGGAGAGAGTGGGCAACATTGTATTGTTCCTGATTTTAGGGGATTTGCTTTGAGTTTCTCTTCATTCAAGTTCATGTTGATTATAGGTTGGCTGTAGTTGACTTTATTATGTTGAGGTATGCCCCTTATATTCCTAAACTCTCCAACACATTTATTATGAAGGGATGTTGGATTTTCTTCAAAGCCCTTTCTACATCTAATGAGATTATCATGGTTTTTTTTCAAAATTTATTTCAGTTTGTTTCTAAAGTAAATGACATTTACTAATTTTCTTATGTTGAATCATTCCTACATCTCTGGGATGAAGCCTACTTGATCATGATGGATGATCCTATTGATGTGTTCTTGTAATTGATTTGCTTGTATTTTACTGAGAATGTTTTCATCTATGTTCAAAATGAAATTTGTCTGTAATTTATTCTCTTTCGTTGTTGAGTCTTTGTGTGTTTTGTTACCAGGGTAATTGTTGCCTCATAAAATGAATTGGGCAATGCTCATTCTGTTTCTATTTTGTGGAATAATCTGAGAAGTGTTGAAAGTAACTCTTCTTTGAAAGTCTGGCTTAATTCTTAATTCTATGCTAAAACCATTTATCTAACTCTGAGCTTGCTTTTTGTTTGTTTGTTTTACTTTTTTGCTTGAGGAACTTTTATTGATTGCTATTATTTTCAGTAGTGATGGTAGGTCTATTTAAATGTGGTTATCTGGTTTATCCAATCTCAATTTAACTTTAGAATGTGGTATCTTCCAAAAAATTTTCTACTTCTTTGAGATTTTCCAATTTGATGGAGTACAGGTTTTTAAAGTATGTTCTTATGGTTCTCTGAATTTCCTTGGTGTATGTTTTTATGTCCCCCTCATTATTTCTGATCCAGTAAATTTGGGTATTTTCTCTCTGTCTTTTAGTTAGTTTGAATATGTTGTTCATTTTCTCAATAAAACTATTCTTCTTTTTTCACTGATTCTTTGTGCTGTTCATTTTTGTTTCTATTTTATTTATTTCTGCCCTCTGAGTATTTCTTGCTATCTCTTCCACCTCTTTGGTGTGCTTACTTATTTATGTTCTAATGCTTTCAGATGTGCTTTAACTTGCTAAGATGAGACCTCTCCAATTTTCTATTTTTTATGTAGGATCTTAATACTATGAAATTTTCTCTTAGTACTGTTTTCACTGTGTCCCCTAAGTCTGGGTATGGTGTGTATTTATTTTCATTGAATTCTAGAAAGATTCTACTTTTTTGTTTTACTCAGTTTTCATTCGGTTGAGTGCAGCTCAGTTTCCATGAGTTTGTAAGCTTTCTGGTTTTCCTGTTGTTGTTGAAACCCAACTTTAATCCATGGTGGTGGTGGTCTGACAGGATGAAGGGAGATATTTCAATTTTATTATATCTTTTGAGACTTGCTTTATGTCTAAGCATGTGGTCGGTGTTGGAGAAAAGTCCATTCAGGTCTGAGAAGAACGTATATTCTTTTGTGCTTAGGTGAAATGTTCTGTAAATATGTATTGGGTCCATTTGGTTTATAGTGTCTCCAGAATTTCTATGTTTAGATTTTCATCTAAATTATCACTCCAATAATGACAGTGAGATATTGAAGTTGTCTATTATCAGCATATGAGTATCAGTATGTGATTTAAGCTATAATAGTGTTTCTTTTTACAAACTTGAGTACCCTTGTGTTTGGGACAAAGATGGTAAAGAATTGAAATTTCATCCTGGTAGATATTTCCTTTGATAAGGCTGTAGTGCCCTTCCCCATTACTTTTCATTCATTTTGGTTTGAAGTCTATTTTCTTAGATATTAATATGACTTCATCAGCTTCCTTCAAAGGTCCATTTGCTCAGAATAACATTTTCCAACCCTTTACCCTGAAGTAATGTCAATCTTTGATGTTGAGGTGTGTTTCTTGGATGCAGCAAAGGAAGGGTCCTGTTAATATCCACCAAGATGACATATCCATTTTGCTAGTATATTCCTTTGGGGGGAGTGATTGAGACCATTGATACTTATAGATATCCATGACCAGAGATTGTTGATTCCTGTAATTTGGGGATTATTGTTGTTGCACTGGTGGAGGTGATGGTTTGTGTGTATTTCTGTGTGATTTCTTTCTTTGGTTTTAAAGTACAAGATAATTATATCCATTGTTTTCATGGGAGTATTTAATCTTTGTAGAAAACAAAAAAAAATGTAAGACTTCAGATATTACACAACTTAGTAATGCTGGTCATCCTAGAGGGAAAAGTTGACAATTGAACGGAAAACAAAGAATATGCTCATAATGTCCAAAGAAATTACTCAGTGATTAAGAGTACTACTTACTCTTTCATAGTTCCCAGATTTAGTTCCTAACACCAACATGCTTGCACACAGTCATCTATAACTCCAAGTACATAGGAATCCTGTACCTTCTTCTGACTTCCATAGGTGATGTGGGATTCCCCTATGTAAGCTATGTATATGTTTTATTATCATTGTTTATTAAAGAAGATGTTTTGGCCAATGGCTTAGTAGAGTAAAGCCAGGCAGAAAATCTGAACAGAGATATAGAGAGAAAGTATGCAGAGTAAGGGAGATGTCATGTAGCTGCCGAAGGAGAAAAATGCCAGCCACCAGCCAGAACCTTAACTGAAGGCCACAGCCTCATGACAATACCCAGAGTAATAAAGTGGGTTAATTTAAGACATAAGAGTTATCTAGAAATATGTATAAGCTATTGGCCAAATAATGTTGTAACTAATATAGTTTCTGTGCGATTATTTGCATCCAGCAAATGAATGAGCAGCCTCTGTTTACACATAGGTACAAGTCATGCATGTGGTGCACATACATACACATAAGCTAAGCATTCATAACCACAGAATAAGCTAAGCAAATGTTTTTAAAAGACAAATAAAATAAAAAGATTGTAGTTCTGGTAATTACCCTAGTCAGCATTGACTGTTCACTTGACAAAGTCTAGCATAAGCTGAAAAATGTGTAGTAATGGAAAACTATCATCTTCATCAGTTGGTCTGAGAACACATGGGTGAGCCATTATCTTAATTAATGTATTGATATAGGAAGATTCAGCCCATTATGAGCAAAACAATTTCTTGGGTAAATGGTTTGGATTTATATTGTATACAAGAACATGAGACTCGGTGAGTCTTCAAGTAGTGTTCTTCAATAGTTTCTGCTTCATAGTTCTTGCCTTGAAATCTTGCAATGATAGAATATCAGAAAGAAAGTAAAAGCCAATTAATATCTCCCTCCCCTACATGACTTTCAGTTATAGTGTTTGCCAGAGCAACAGAACCAAAGAGAGAGGGATGTTGTGGTTTTGAACCTAACCATGTTTGTTGATGAAAGAGATATGAAAAGATTTGCCACTTTTCACTGGAACAGCCACTGGTACTTTGATCTTGAAAAGATATTCTGTTGGATTGGAAAAGATAATGCTTAGATGAATGTGGACTTTGGATGCCTGGCCCATGAGACTTCAGTAGGAAGTAAGTACTGTTTTAATGACTGGGTTTGGTACCATTTCCTTGAAATTTTAGATTAAAAACATGGGGTTGCTGGTAAGGTTGGAGATAAAAATATGCTATGATTAATAAGAGATCAGTGGCATTGAGATGAAATGTTCTGTGCTTCACTAGGACATAGGGCGTATTTGCTTCATAAACGCACAGAAGGTATGACCTGGGAATGAGGGGGTAGACTAGATTCAAGATGAAAGCTGAATTTAGTCAAGTAGAAGAATCTCCTATGTGGTATTGGTTTTGAAGGTCCCAAATCTGCTGAACTCAAAAAGTCATGTAGAAAAGTCTTAACTTTGTGACAGTATTAGACACTTTTCAAAGTATTAGACATTATTATTAGACAGTATTAGACACTTTTCAAAGAGGCCTTAAGAAGCCATTGATATATGTGAAGAAGATAACTGATTATTCTCTAGATGCCCAGACTGTGGTACATCCAGGAGGGACAGTGGCAGATGTGGAGTGGAGCTAGCCTGACTCTACAAGACAAGTTATGTGTGCTGAGATTTCAAAGCCAGAAAAGTGGTACTTCTAAAGACCACTGGAACCTGGAGATCATGAGTGAGTTCCAGGTATTGGACAGTGGACTGCAGGACTTAGGTTTACATTAGGAGAAGTTGGTTTTGCTTTGCTCTGATTATTCCTGTGCCTGTGATATTCCCTATTAGAATAAAAATAGTAAATTATATATTATTTTAAATTATTATTTTTATTAGTTTATGTACTGAATTGGAAGAAAGCCTGGACCTTAAAAGTGTAGAAAAATTTAAAGACTATGAGACTTTTGAAGTTGTTCCATAATTTATATTGTGATTTAGACATGCTATCTTAAGGACAAAGAGAGATTATGGCTTTAATTTGTGGGTTGGTACATATCTTTGACAAAGGATGGAATGTCAACTTGACACACCCTATAAACACCTGCAAAATATTCTCAACTGAATAATCATCTTTATCAGATTGTCTGTGAACATGCCTGTGAGGGGTTACCTTGATTTATTTAATTGATGTAGAGGGTCCAGCCCATAGTGAGTGGTGCCAGCTCCTGGGCAGATAGTCCTAGAAACAAAGTATTGATGTGGGATTCCCCTCTGTATGCTGTGAATGCCACTGATTAATAAAGAAACTGTTTGAGCCAATGACAGGGCAGAATAGAGCTAGGCAGGAAAACTAAACTGAATGCTAGGAGAAAGAAGGCAGAGTCAGAGACACACCATGTAGTTGTCAGAGGGGAAAGAAAAAGGCGGCCAGCTGGGACCTTGTCCGTAGGCCATGTGCCTCATGGTATAAAATAATAGAAATGGGTTAATATTAGATGTAAGAACTAGATCACTATCTAGTGATTGGCCAAGCAGTGATTTAAATAATATAGTTTCTGAGTGATTACTTTGGGTCTGGGCAGCCAGGAACAAACAAGCAGCCTTTCTACTACAGAGTATCCATTTTGGGGTTTGCCAGAAAGAAATATCCCTTCATGGTTTCTGCTTCTGGCACCTGCTTACATGCCTACCCTAACTTCCATCAAATAAGCATAAACCAAATAAACAGGAACTTATTTGTCTCTAAGTTCCTTTTGTTTAAAGTGTGTTTTCATAGCAACCAAGCTCAAACTAGAACAATGGCTAATTCCTCCTGCATTCATAAACATGTATCATCCTCTTTAATGATCCTAGAATATGATACATGTGTGTTGAACTTAAGAATTTGTGACATTTCCAAAATGAAACATATTTTACATGCTTTTAATTTAGTCATTTCTTTCTATGACAACTGAGTTCCCATAATATCATTCTCGGTTAAAAAATTAAATCTATGTCATTTCACTTACTATAATGTTATCTGTGTCTGTATCTAACTCTCCATCTATCTATATACCCATCCATCTATCTATCGGTCTATCTATCTATCCATCCATCCATCCATCCATCCATCCATCCATCCATCTATCTATCTATCTATCTATCTATCTATCTATCTATCTATCTATCTATCTATCTATCCATCTATCTATCCATCTATCTATCCATCTATCTATCTATCCATCTATCTATATACCCATCCATCCATCTATCTATCTATCCATCTATCTATCTATCTATCTATCTATCCATCTATCTATCTGTATATGGGTTTCTATCTTTATGTACACATGCTTGTGACCCTTACATATGTGTGTACCAAAAATATTTAGAAGTGTCAATATTTATTTAATTTATTTTTCATTTTCTCATCCTTAGATTTAGACAAGAACCACCAATTGACAGACATTTGCTAAGAGTATTTAAAAGTCAAAATATCATATAAAAAGACATAGAGTCATTAAACAAAATCATGAAGACCATCTAGTTTACTTAAAAAATTCTACTCTGGGAGGATATTTTATTAGTATACATGATATAAATAATTAAATAAGTCTCCATTTTTGTTACAAAATATTAGACAATCTACTTAAGGTTAGTGATGAAACTAATCAAACTAGTAAAACAATTATTATCCATCTGAAAACAGCATGAAATGTACATTAATATCCTAGACTAACCAAAGGTTTTATTACGGGTCACAAACAAAATCAATGACCAGCAAAGTAAATATGAATAATTGATTCCCATTAACAATAAAAGTGTTGTTTTTGTATAAGTTAGAGATCAGGACAGAATACTTGCATGTTGTAGAGACCAATAATAACATTTACATATAATACAGCATGCAAAACTGATAAATGAGTGAATTGTTTCAAGGAGCATTTCATAAAAGAGGATTTCAAGTCATCAAGAGCTAAAAGTAAGGGTGCTGAAGATTAGAAACCATGAACACAAACATTTAAAAGACTGAAGTCAACAATACACACACACACACACACACACACACACACAGGGCACACCAAGAAACTGAAGTTTAAAGGTAGACAGTGACAATGGTCATCAAAGGAAAGAAACAACTGGATTAAAAATGAATTAGTAGATGAATATGGATGAATCTCCATGGGAGATAGTTTTTCAGAGTCTACCAAAATTGCTCTGTGGCCACGAAATGGGTACATTTTTTTTATTTAATTTTACATTCAAATACACACATGCAGTTTCATTCAAACAAAATATATTCTGTATTATCCAGGCAGTTTGGCCTGATAAAGATACTGCCACACAAAAAAGTGATTAGTACTCTGACACTACAGTAAACAACATTAAGTTCTCGAAAAATGTATGCTACTGATTTGTGCTGTTTAAGACTCGAAACAAGTAAGCTCTGAGTAACTTGAGAATGAAAATTCTGTAGGGGAGGTTCTTAGTTTAATAGTCAAAGAGGAAATACTTGAAATTGCTGATGTTTTGGTCCTGGTGTTGGGTATGTGCATGATGCACATAAAACCATTTATATTTAAATACTTATTTTGGAAGAATTATTTTTCTTGTAGCAAAATAAACTATTATAATAAAAATGTGTATAATATAAAAATGTCCTTGTAGATGGTCTTACCATGTTTCATTAGCCCCCATTATAAGTTTTTTTCTAAGAATAATTAAATAAATCAATACCATGTTAAGATCAACTCTACCTTTTAATACATTTAAAAAACTATTGTAATAAATATTTACTATTTGTACTATATGAAGCTAAACTCAAGAATTTAATATTTGTAAATATATATTAATCATTAACATAAAAATACAAGAATACTTATTACTAACGTACTAATTTTATTTTTACAAAAATAACTAACCTCACTTTCCAAGTATCTAATTACTAGAGTGAAATTATTTTTTTCTTTCAAAATCTCTTGAATACCAGAGTTAATAATTAATGACTGGATCCTTATAATCTGCTTGCACATTTATTCTACTATGTATACTTTTAGTATCTAAAGCATGGCATTTGCAATGTAGAAGAATGGGAATTAAAAAGAAACCTAAGTTTTTATTATACTGGAATAATTTAGGTTATCATTTCAACAACTGACCATGTGTTCAAAGCAACATGAATTTAGGTAGTGCTAATTTTGTAAGCAGTGAGTTACTTTTTAAAAGACGTGAAGCTGATAGAGGTTCATGAGACTTGATATCCAAATGCAGTATGAGACACGGAAAGGAACTTTATAAAATTCCAAACAAACTACAGACATGTTATGAATTAAGGGTGCAAATTTGTTTCCATATTCTCTTCCTATAATTCATGACTGTCTTTAGGTGGCAATTTTTTCACAAGAACTACACTTGAGGATATCTGTGAATTATTTGCCACTACATGCGGCGTCAGGCAAGTCCTCCTCCAGAACTTCTGAGGCAAGTGCGCCAAGTGGGCTGTGTGCAGCAGTTCTAGCCATAACTCGGAATTGTCAGTAAGGTCAGAATTGATTTTTTTAAATCCAGTTTAGAAAAATGATTCCAGCTCTGGTTACCTGATGAAAAGACAGTAGGGGGCGAAGAATTGAGAAAAATGTGGGAAAACATAGCTATTAGCATATGACTGTCTCACTTTCTATAGGATGGGAACCAGTTCAGAGTCTCTTCCGCTTACCCTGTTGTAACTGGCATTTTCTTTCTGAACAAAGAGGGTTCAGAAGGTAAGCAAAATACACTGATGTTTTTAAACACCTAATGTATTTTGAGAGGCATACTTAGCATTTTTACTATGAAACTATAAATTCTAATTTTTACATCTCGTGAGCCCCTTGCTCAATATTACCCACATATATAATCAAAAGATTGTGAGCTGAGGAAGGGTTTTTGAAGGTAGTTATTTCACTACCCAAAATAACTGCCTTTCCAATGAAATGAGAAAAGTATGACTTGGCCACTCACAAAGAGAAGGACAAGAATAATCCTTATGAAGGGCATTCACTTCTGATACTAATAAAAAAAAAAACATGCCATGGGACTTTGCCTTGCACAGCACAAAAGAAAGTGATCAAAAATAGAAAGAGATGCCCTGGGAAAAAGAAGACAAAAAATAATAATATCTACAAAAAAATGATTGTTCATTGATTGTTCAGCTGTGATAGATTCACAACAATGACAACTACAAGACCAAACTATAATGTCAAAACATTGGCTTAAATTTTCAGCCTTTTAAAATAAGGAAAACTTATTAATGGGATTTTGATTGGACACTAAATGCACTGGCACCTTACCATTAGATATATCATAATCACTAAATATAGAACCACTGTGTTACCTGATTATTGTAATGCACTGTATAAAACCAATTTGTGCATTGTCTACTATGAAAAAACTATAATGAAGGAATATTCCCTCTTCCTTTCTTTATATGCTCTGTTATGCACAGTGCCCTGCAATTCTCAATACTCCGACCTTGTCCTCCTAACAAGTTGAAGCTGTAAACAATTGTGTATCAATATATCAATAACATGAAAAAGAATGAAGCAACCTCACTATCCTCATGCAGCGACATAAGAATGTTGCCAATGTTGGAGAACCTTAGGTTTCCATTAGG
Source organism: Ondatra zibethicus (assembly GCA_004026605.1). NCBI lineage: Eukaryota > Metazoa > Chordata > Mammalia > Rodentia > Cricetidae > Ondatra > Ondatra zibethicus. The sequence continues at coordinate 32,834 of PVIU01004267.1, forward strand.
CTTACACTTATGTCTTTCGCAGTTCTAGTAAAATCATTGTTCAAAATCCACATTTGTCTTTTCGTTTTCGCTGAAAAAATTCATTTTTAAATATAAATGCTTTAATAAAGTCTCCTTGAAACTGCATATAACTTTTTTCTATCATTTTGCATTTTTCTATTACTAAGATTTGTCTCAATATCTTTTAGAGATTAATGTTTGTATATGTTGATAAATACATTCATTAGTTTTCAATAATTGGTAGATTAACTTGAATGGATATATGGTGATTTATTGCTCAATTGTGTCGTTCTTTTAACATTGAATGTCTCATACCTTGTTGTTTCTTTTTCATGAAACTCTTACTTCAATTATCCTTATGCATATGCACAGGATGGGCAACCAACAGCTCAATCCTCACATATTTTTCAACCTTAGCTGATAATGCGTTTCTGATTTTTTTTTAGTGAAATATGAAAAGGCTGGGGTCTCTATGCTTCAACCATTGACAATTTATATAAGCATAAGTTATGGTATTTTTCTTGTCAATATCTTGGAGGCATAAAGAGACTCACATTCGTTCTTTAATGTTTCACCTCCCCATCTTTATTAAGTTTAATATCTTCTCAGTTATGAACTGACCACTCTTGTTTTTAACCTTTAGGAAATAGCTGTCAAATTTATTTCTTCCTTTTGCATTTGGATCTTTTTGCTATTTCCTGTGTGTTGATTCTGGTTTTCATGTTTAACAAATACTGACATATACTCTAAGTCATTAGGTAGGTACTAAAAACTAGACAAGAGAATCCCTTTCATAAAAGGATATCCTCAGGTTTATTTTTAATTAGCCTCAAGTGTTTTTGCTCCCAGAAAACTTCCTTAGACACTTAGCAATAGCTTCCAAATCACTGAGGTTTTATTTAGGTGTTTATTCGACTGGAAAGAAATGTAATCACACTTTAAATTTCCTTTGTTTTACCCGTGTCCAATTATTTCAGCAACAGTTGTTGAGAAGATTTTGGTTTTTTTGTTTTTCAATGGCAACTGTTATGTGTGAAGCAAATGTGTATATGCATGACCTAGAGCAAGGGCTTCTATCACCTATCCACATAGAAATACTGGGATGTATGAGTTCACACAGCTTTGTAACAAAGGGCGATGCTCTCTGCATGGCCTCCATCCATATTCTCCTTCAGTAGTGTTTTCATAATGGTTGCTCCTGCAGTTGATTTCTTAGGTAATATGAGTAAGAATGTCTCTAATGTGCTTGGTCCCAAATAGGCAGTACTGTATGTTGGGGCGGTGGCGGGGGGCAGTTAATAACTACAGCCTTGTTGAAGGAAGCATGTCACCAGAGGCAGTCATTCTTTGGGAGTACAAAACTCCAAGGCATCATTTTGGAAGACTTAGGAAATGTTGTCCTACTGAAGGAAATAAGTCACTGGGCGTAGGATTTTCTAGTTTACACTCTCTGCTTCATGCTGCAGGTTAAGGATTTGAGTTCTTAGCTTCCTGTTTTAGCTGTCATGTTAGACACTTGTAGCCATAACTCTTTCTTTCTTTCTTCCTTTCTTTCTGTTTTTCTTTCTTGCTTATTTTTTTTGGAGAAAGGGTTTCTCTGTAGCTGTGAAGTCTGTCCTAGAATTAGCTCTTGTAGACCAGGCTTGCCTCAAACACACAGAGACCCACCTGCCTCTGCCTCCTGAGTGTGGGATCAGAAGTATTCACCACCACTGCCCAAAAGCCATGTCGCTTTTATGGTGATCCTGCTTCCCTCCGGAACCAAAGGTCAAATTAATTTTTATTAGTTGACCCAGACATTATATCACAACAACAGAAAAAGAAACAATAAAAATCAATAAAGTTTTACACCTGAATCAGTGATTCCATTTAATTGAAGAGAAATATAAAATCCAAAAAGGCCACACCATCATTCAAATTCATGGCGCAAGTGTTACAGCTTTTGAGGGAAAGTTATCCTGACTGTCAGAAGTTAGGCTATTCCTACAGCTATGAAAGGAAGGTAGTCTGAATATCTACAGCTGTGTGAAGAAAGATACCCTGGTTGTCAGAAATCAGGCTATACCTATAGTTGGGAAGGGAAGGCATCCTGTGGTGTGGGATTCCCCTCTGTATGCTGTGAACGCTCCATTACCATTGGTCAATAAAGAAGCTGCCCTGGCCTACAGCAGGGCAGAAGACAGTCAGGCTGAAAGAGATATATAAAGAGAGTAGGCGGAGTAAAAGAGATGCCATGCAGATGCTGAGGCAGAAGGACACCAGAACAGAACCCCACTGACAAGTCACAGCCCCAGGGTGATATAGAGATAAATACAAATGGATTAATCCAAGATGCAAGAATCAGTCAACAAGAATCCTGAGCCAACAGGCCAAACAGTGTTGCAATCACACTTTCTGTGTGATTATTTGGGTCTAGATGGCTCCAGAAACTGCCTGAGCAGTCTCCAACTACAATCATGGATATCTATAGCTGATAGGAAAGCTGCCCTGACTGTTATTAAGTCAGACTATACCTGAAACCTGTGGAGAAAAGGTATCCTGAATACTTATAGCACTGAAGAGAAAGGTACCCTCACAGTCGTGCTAGGACATACCTATAGCTGTGAAGGGAAAGTATACTGAATACCTTCAGCTATAAGGAGAAAGAAATCCTGACTGTTGAGAAGTCTGGCTATAAATGAAGTTGTGGAGGGAAGGTATCCTGATGCCTAGGGCTCTGAAGAAAAAGGTACCCCGATTGTTAGAAGTCAGGACATACCTACAGTTGTGAAGTCAAATTGTACAGGATACCTATAACTATGACTTCAAGGCTACCTGATCACTTCATGGTGAAGAAAAAGTGTAAGCCATTAGGTGCCTTAACACCTGTATTATACGAATGAATTCTTACATGGGAAAAACTTTCATGAGTGAAAATATGTTTAAAGAGTTGTTTTAATTGTGATTATGTGATATAAGTGTGTTTTTGTGTGGGTATGTGAATGTGCATGCCGGTTTCTGAGAATGTTAGACCCTAGGATCTTCTAGCAGGAATTAGAGGAAGTTGTCAAGAATCAGACCTTGGTCCTTGGAGTGAACATTTCTTAACTGCCCAGCTATGTTTCTAATGCTCTAGATATCTTAAAACCTATTTGTATCAATTTGAAGTCTGGAGGTGGGGATGAACTCACACAGGAGAGAAATTCTATTCCTGAAGGCGATTTTGTGAGGACTTTGACATCACAGCTGTCTTCAACTTCAAGAAAAAAAATAATGCTTCATTTATTTTTCATCATGGCCTTGAAGAAAGTAGATTGTTTACCATGCTCACTGAAGACTGATGGTAGAGATCATTGCATTGTGGTTTTTATTTTGAAACATTTGAGGTAGATACTAAAGTGTGCTATATGTGTAACAAATCCATTTAGTGAAATTTATTTTGTGGTCCTTATATTTCTTCTGAAACTTTTGTTAATCTTTGTGCTTTCACTTAATGATAGATATTTTTATTTTTATACTATAATGTGTAGAATGGTAACTCCATCATCTAAGTGGTCCATTCTTTATTTAAATATCAGGCATGTGTGATCATACTTTTCAAGTAAGAGTGTCTATGAAATGGTGGTAGGTTGTTGCTCCTAATTTTTTTCTTATTTTCACAAATTCTCAAATTTCTTTGAGATTTTCTTGTTTGTTATTCAGTTCTTCTTAGATGTTAGTAATGATTCAGGGATACATTTAAACTCATGATCCTCATGTGTCTACCTCCTGAGTACAAGCCTAAAGGTAGTTGATGTACTCCCAACATTTGCTGTTTTGTCAACATAATTTAATGATGTTAATGTTAAAATGCTTCATAGAAGAGAATATAAGAAACAGTAATGACCTCATGTGTGTATTCAAAACAGTATTTTCGTTTATCTGGTAGAGATGTAATAAAGTAAGATAATCCGCATTAAAAAAAACAAACAAACAACAACAACAACCAAAAACAAAGCTTCAAGGCATTCCCGGTTGCCCTCTCTGTTTCATCCTATGTGTTTAAGATGCGAGCTCTCAGCTTTCTGCTCCTGATGCTACTTCCATTGCTTGCTGCCATGTTTCTCCACCATGATAGACTCTTATACTCCTGGTAGATAAGCCCAAATAAAATTTTTCTCTTTAAGTTGCCTTGGTCTTATTATTTTTTACAATAACAAAGAAGTAAATAACAAAATATCAAATAGATTTTAGAATCAAATTTGTCCGTGTGTCTGTGTGTGTGTGCGTGTGTGTGTGATGGTTAGGTTAGGGCTATTAAGAAAATAATAGGTTAATTGGAAAGGATTGATTCAGTTTTATTAGTTATTATTTATATCAATATGTGAAATACAGGTAAATTTGTTCAGTTCTCTGTTAAACATCTTTGAACTTTACTCATTGCCTATAGTTTTTGTTGGTAATACAGTTACATTATTTTATTTTCATGATATGTTTAAATGTTAATCTTTATTTTCAAATTGAATAATTTAAAATTATCATGTTATCAAGAAAAGTAGCTATTTATATGAAGAGGAATTTAACTGAGGACAGAAGACTCATCCTGATTATAGATAGCAGTACCTTATAGGATAGTGTCTGGGACTGAATCAAAAATAGAATGAGAGATGAACCACAGAATTTCTCATCCTCTGCTTCCTAACTACAGATGGAGTGTGACCAGCTGTCCCAAGCTCCTGCTGCCCTCTCATTCCACAATGGTGGAGCATATTCTTTCTTAAACCATGCGCTCAAACAACTATTTTTTTCAATATGCATTAATCAGTTATATACTCTTAATAATAATAATAATAAAACACTAATATACAATATAAATCTTTTGTTTTTAACTCGCTGTTTTAAAAGATATTATATAATCAAACTTCTCTATTCATTTCAATAGATTCCTAACGGTATTTTAACATTTTATTTTTTGTTTCTTAAAAATGTATTTTAATTGAAACAGAATTGCATCCCCTTCTTCATCCTGTTTTCTCCCTAGGCCTGCTAGGAACCATCTTTCCAAATCCTCTCCTGTCCCTCTGCTCCTCCCAATTTGATAACCACCTTTTCTTTGATTATTATTGTCCCATACATAAATACATATGGGAAGATACATAAATACAATCTACCCAGTCCATTCTGTTTGTGTGAACATGTTGTTGAGAATTTTTGGCATTCTGAAAATAATGTTTTTTTCTAATAATTGTGATCCCCAGAAGATCAGACACAAGCTGTGTGAATTATATTATTATATTTATTTCTGCATAACACTGTGTTTACTTTTGAAATTATTTTGAGTGTTTATATATAAGTTTATAGTATTTGAATTATATGTTTCAAAACTGTCTAAAATGAAACCTTATTTTCCACACTTTTTAAACTACAAAATTTCATATATATTTTAACAGCTTACAATTAGGTCATTCATAAATACAAGAGTACCACATGCCCTACATTATATATGCTGTAGATCATATAAAATAACTAGATGAAATATGTCTTAAAAGTTTAGGACAAGCCAGGCAGTGGTGGCACACTCTTTTAATCCCAGCACTCAGGAGGCAGAGGCAGGAGGATCTCTGTGAGTTTGAGATCAGCCTGGTCCACAAGAGCTAGTTACAGGACAGGCTCCAAAGCTAGAACGAAACCCTGTCTCAAAACAACAACAACAAAAAAAAGAGCTTCAGACAAAGAGAGTATGAAAGAAAACATGTTAGAGAGCAGAATTGAAGGAATCCAGATAGACAACCTGAAGGATCGCCTGAGAACAACTGTGCTAGGTTTGACCGGGAAATAGGAGAAATTTACTGTAATGAGGGTAATGTTTTTTTTCCATTCTCTTGCATATCTCAAATGATGAGGATATGAGAAGGCTTGTATCTGCTGAGTGTTGTATCATGTTGAAAGGTCATCTGTAAAGATCATGCTCACTGATAACAGACTAGCACAAGGAAGTCTGATTATTAGCCAAGAAAAACACAAGAATCCTAAATAGCAAGACTGTATTATGTACAGATATACTGTATATACTGTATTATGTACAGATATACAGAGTGTGTGTAGGAATGAGTGTTAATCTGTGTATGTGTGTGTATACATGCGCACACATGTGTACGTCGAATGCTGAGGAATGGGTAGCTATGCATGCAATTATACACACAGGTAGAGTCCATAACAGTCCAGAGTAGGGTATTAGGTGTCATCCTCTGTCATTTGCTGCTTGCTCTGAGACAGGGCTTCTGACTTAACCAGAAGTTTCCATTTTGACTAGAGTCTAGCAATTGAACTCTTACGGTCTACTCTTTCCTGCCCCTCCAATTCTGAAGTAATGAGCATGCACAGCCAGACATGTTCATCTTCTTATATGAGTACTGGGAATTTGAACTCAGTTCTTCATGCTTGCAGAACAAGCACTCTTATATTAATTTTTTATATAGCCTATTATACATAAAATTGAGATTCAATCAAAAACACATGATTTTATTTTCAATAATTTTCTAACCAACTTTCCTATAGAAGAAGAATCTGAGAGCATCTCCTTAGACATGGTCTGCTGTGGTGTGGGAGGTCCTTCTGTCTGTGTGTTGCTTTTATTGGTGAATGAATAAAGAAACTGACTTGGACCTATACCAAGGCAAAACTTAGGTAGGTGGGAAAAACTGGACTGAATGCTGGGAGGAAGAAGACAGAGTAGGCGAAGGACGCCATGGAGCCAACGGAGATAGACGTGCTGAAACTTTGCTGGTAGGCCACGACCATGTGGTGATACACAGATTAATAGAAATGGGTTAAATTAAGATATAAGAGTTAGCCAATAAGAAGCTAGAGCTAATGGGCCAAGCAGTGTTTTAATTAATACAGATTCTGTGTGGCCAGGACAAACAAGCAGCTAACCCCCAACTCTACTGTTTTCAAATCTAAGACTCTGATGAATTTCATATATTCAATACTATGAAAACATACAATTTAAGAATATTTTTAGTCGAGTTAGAACATTTAGCACTGATATTAGTGTTGTTACTCTGTGTTAAATATCCAACACTAGAATAGGATCTCAGATTTGGTGTTTCCAGAAAAGTGGTTTTCTTTTCTCAGCACCTTAATATATTTATCACAGGGAAGTTCAGATTTAGCTGTCACACAATCCTGAAAATAGTGAGACTATCACAATGCCAATATTCCCTTTATACATGAAGAATTCTATAAACGGACACCAATTGGATAAGGAATGACTTGTCTCAAAAGCCCAATACATTCAGTGCACACTGAGAAAGAACAAATGCACCAGGGAAGCCCTTTAGTATACAAAACTCTCATCGTGATCCCAAAAGGACTCTTATAGTGAGTCCAAATCCCAAGTGAGTGAGTCTCTCTTTTCCAAATTTGCTTGGTCTCAGGTGTTGTGATAAAATATCCTATGACATTTGCCTCCAGTAGCATTATAAACCTCCATTTCTAAATCACCTACATGCTCCATTTTCTTGACAGCTGAAAGATGCCCAATCTCTTCCCAGACTGTGTCACAATAACAGCTGTTTTTCAAGGTTTCAGCTGGGACAGTCGTTAAAAAGTCCTTGAAAAGTAAATGGTGTCCCTTCAATTAAGCTAAAGTTACAGCTAAAGCAAGTATTATTTAGTGGATTCTTAATTAGATGGCTTCTCTTAAAGTAAGACTCTAACAGGGATCTCACAAACCCTCAGGATTGAAAGTTACAAATGATGCCATAAGCATTTCTCCTAATTCTCCTCATGAGAACGTGATGATGATGGTTTTCTATGGCACCAGAATCCTGATGCCGGCACTGCACCATTAAGTCCCCACATGCTGGTCCAGAGGAAAAATCAGATAGATTTACCACTGCCAATGAATTAAAATACACTTTATGACCACTAAGCTTGATTTCTGTCCTTTATTGGAAACATGTAAGGGAAAATGAGTATAATTCTCTCTCTGAGATTTCACTGGTGTAACAATGAACATTCTTTGTATATTTGGAGTCCTGTTTTCTACTCTTAACCCTTCTCAACACTCCTGCCAAATTCAAAGCTTGTGCTGTTCACATTTCTCATCTCCTTGCTGTTTTCAAAATTATTATTTAGTAGTAATTAATCAATTTTCTGCCCCTTTTGTTCTCTCTCTCTCTTGCTCTCTCTCTCTCTCTCTCTCTCTCTCTCTCTCTCTGTGTGTGTGTGTGTGTGTGTGTGTGTGCGCGCGTGTGTTTCTAGGACTCAAACTCAGAACCTTTTACATACAAAGCATATAGTGATGTGCCCAACCCTCCCTACCACTGTTATTTGGCAATGTTTTTCTCATGGTTGAATGGTTATTCATGTGAATAAACTCCTTCCATTCTTTAAAATATTGCTTTGGTATAATTTGGGATGAAACTATGTCTAAGGTACTGCATTCTGGATCTTAGAATGAACAAATGAATAAACAAATACACACTGTATGTGTGTGTGTTCTGTGCTCATTTATCTATGGTATAAATAATTGTTTCCCATAATGGACAATGATATCATACTATAGGTTTTTTATATTGTGGAGTTAATAATTATCTGTTATATATGCTACTTAATGGTTGAACTTAAATAATTACTCATCTTTTCTCCTTCCTCATTCTTTCCCTTGAACAGACATGGTGAAGATTTATTCAATGTATCAAGGTACACACAGACACAGAGCACATTCAGACGTGCATAACAAGTTCATAGTAAAGTATAAAAACATGCATTAAAATTTTTATGCATAAGTCAGTGCTTCACTCATTTTCTCAAACAGGAGAAACTATTTAACTTCAGACTAATTTGTAAATATGGAGATGAATTATATTTACTTCAAAAAATTATTTTAACAAGACACAAACTGAACAACACTTAAGACATGTAATGTCAATATTAAACTCAGAATCATATAGCTAAATATTATTTCTGCAATGGGTGACAAGACTTTATAGTTATTGTCTGTTTGTATCTTCATTACAAACTGATAAAAACTGATACTTTTGTCCTTCCAATTTAGTAATTTTCTCATGTTTAAATGGGACAAGTGGTTTACTTAATGGCTCATAAGGAGTCTAACTTCCAAAACCAAATTTTAGCCATATTAATGCAGGAAAAAGGAATACTGAGGAGATTTTTTTTCCACATTTAATTTTTTATTATTGCATTATAAATAGTACCATTCAAAATTTCCACCTT
>PVIU01004267.1:42134-129808 GCA_004026605.1 Ondatra zibethicus
AGAGAGGGCAGGTTACCCTGCCCTGTGGGAAGCCCAAGGCCCTCTCGCCTCCATCCAGGCCTAGGAAGGTGTGAATCCAAACTGACTAGGATCCCAAAAAGCCAGTACATGCAGTAGAATCAAATCCCAGTGCCATTATCATTGGCTTCTCAGTCAGTCCCCATTGTCAGTCATATTCAGAGAGTCTGTTTCGATCACTGATGAATATCTTGATCATCCATAGAAATTTCGTCCGATGGATGGAGATAGAGACAGAGACCCACATTCACACCAGAGCAACGGAGTGAGCTCCCAAGGTCCAGTTGAAGAGCAGAAGAATCTTCATCCGGCGACGGATGGAGATAGACAGAGACCCACGTTGGAACACTGGACTGAACTCCCAAGGCCCAGTTGAAGAGCAGAAGGAGGGAGAAGATGAACACAGAAGTCAGAACCGCAAGGGATTCGTCCACCCATTGAGATGGTGTGCCCGATCTAGTGGGAGCTCACCAAGGCCAGCTGGACTGGGACTGAATGAGGAGATTTTTTTTAATCAAGGGGCTGGCAGACTACTAGCCTGTGCGATAGTGTGTGATAAAATACTTTACACTGTGTGATTCAGGTCAGTAAGAGTAAAATGAGTGGCTGTACCTTCCTTATGAATCTAGCGTAAGTCATAAATTCTGTTTCCTTTCACATATCAGGAAAGGAAAAAATCAGTAAAATAATATGATAAATTATTAAGATCTAGAAAGATATTTAATAAAACTTTGAAATAAAGATCCTCATTCTATTTTTTTCAGCTTTCTGCAAAGAAACTTGACATTTGGAGCAGAGAACAGACTTTTCTGTTTTATTAAGCACAAAGCACATGTATCCCCATGGTGCTGGGAATGTGGGTTGGGTGGCACATGTATCCCCGTGGAACGGTGTCTGCAGAGTGGATGGCACATGTAAATCCATGTTTCTGGGTATGCAGAGTGCACAGCACTAATCACCAGTCCACAAATTCTCCATTCATGTTGATCTTGGGCAGGGCTTGCTCTAACCTTGGTCATTCTTTTGAATATGTGTGCTTTTCTTATTGATCTTAAAGATAACTGTGTGTGTGTGTGCTCCTGTGACAAATGTCTTCCTCAGTGGCTCTCCAGTTTATTAATTTATATTTGAAAATAGGTTCTTATCTCACAATTTCTCCTCCCTCCACTCCTCCTAGTTTTACTCCCTTCATCCTCTCTCCCCAGGAACACTCCTCTTCCATTTCCCTTCAGAAATGAGCAGGTTTCAAGGAAATAAGAAAAGGTACAGCAAGACAATTCCTCATATCAAGGTTGGACAAGGTAATTGAATAGGGGGAAAAGAGTCTCAAAAGCAGTCAAAAGACTCAGATACAAACAATTCCCACAGTTAGGAGTGCCACAAAAATCCCAAGCTAACAGCCATAACATACATGAAGATGACCTGGGATAGATGTATGTAGGCCCTGTGCCTATCACTTCAGTTTCTGCGAGTCAATATTCCCTGCTTAGTTGATTCAATGGACCAGGTTCTCCCGGTGTCCTCCCATCCCCTCTGACTCCTACAGTCTCCCCACTCTCCCTTAGTTTTCCCAGATCACTAAGGGTAGGGGGTCTTTGGAGATCTCGAACTTAGACCGTCTCTCTTCATAATGTCTGACTGTTGGTTACTGCATCTGTTTCCTTCTGCTGCCAGAGGGATGCTCAGAAGACTCTCTGATGAAAACTGGACAGAGCACAAATCTATTAGGATAGCAGAATATTATTAGGAATCATTTCACTGAATTTTTTTCAGTCATGTTTGAATTTACCCTAACTTTCTGGTCTCTCCAGTTTCTGGTTGCTGGCCACCCATGCAGTCAGTGTAAGGCAAGGTCCTAAAGTTAAACCATATATTATTTGGCCACAATTTTCAGCATATCTTTCAGGCAGGGCACATTGTAGGATAAAGGTTTTGTGCCCGGACTGGTATCCTGTTGTGAGATAATCTTTTTCTACATTGTGAAAATGTGTCTCTGCCAAGTTACCTTATGATTGGCTTAATAAAGAGGTGATTGACCAAGAACTATGCAGAAGAGGATAGATGTGACTCTGGGAAGAGACAGGAACTCAAGAGGGAAGAATCAGAAGGACCGCAATGCCAGTGAGATATGGGAGAAGCTGGACATATGGTATGTAGAGGTAATGAGCCATTGGCAATTGAAGATTAATATAAATGGGTTTTAAGAGCTAGTTGGTAAGAGGCCTAAGCTAAAGGCAAGCTTTTGCATCCATGTCATTGTTTGGGGAATTGATTGTCCAAAGAAAGATCTGTTACAGGGTCCAGTTTTCTCTTTCTGTAGCACCCAACTCTCAAATAAATACATGGAGGTTTATTCTTACTTATAAATGCCCAGTCTTATCTTGGCTTGTTTCCAACCAGCTTTTCTTTACTTAAATTAACCCATCTATCTTTTGCCTCTTAACTTTTGTCTTTATTCTCTATACCTTTCTTTACTTCTTGCTCTGTGGCTTGTGTAGTTGGATGGCTGGTCCCTGGAGTCCTCCTCTCCTTCTTCCTCTTTTCTCCTACTTCCTGTTCTTATATTTATTCTCTCTGCCTACCTGCCATACATATTTCTCTCTCCTGCCTAGCTATTGGCCATTCAGCTCTTTCTTAAACCAATCAAGTGTTTTAGACAGGCACAGTAACACAACTTCACAGAGTTAAACAAAAGCAATATAAAAGATCTTTGCATCATTAAATACATGTTCCACAGCATAAACAAATATAACACATCTTCAACTAATATTCCACAACACCATGCATGCACCATCTTGACCTTTGTACATTCAGTGTAGCTATGTGGATATTGCCCTAGCTAATGGGACCCCACTGACAGTTTTTAGAGAGAGATCCTTTGTCCTAACATCACTATAAGTTATTTGGGGATTCCACAATATCCTCTCAGCCAACAACTTGACCAAATGCAACATTGGTCCACCCCTGCAAGACTTCTCTGGCTATAAAAGATGACCAGTTTACCCTTTATATCTTCCATTAATAGGAGTCTGTAGTGATATTTATTTGTATTTTAATAAATAAAGCTTGCCTGAAGATCAGAGAGTAAAACAGCCCCACTGGTCAGCCTTACAGACCAGGTGTGGTGACACACACCTTTAATCCCATTAGCCACACTAGTTTGCCACAGAAATCAGGCAGTGGTGATGCACATCTTTAATCCCAGCCCTGCAAAGGAATATAAGATTGGGGGGGGCAGCTATCAGACACAGTCTTATCTTGAGAATTCCTGGAGGCAGAATCACCATTTCAGACTAATATAGAGTAAGAACCAGTGCCTGGATATTTTGCTTTTCTGACCTTCAGGTTGAACCGCAATATCTGTCCCGGAGATTTTATTAATCGTGCTACAGGAGTGCTCATTAGGATCACCCTCATACATTCCACACTGTTTCCAATTATTAATTTATTTATTCATTTCCTAGATTTTTACTGATTCTTTGTGAATTTCATATCATGCACCCCAAACCCATTTCCTAGTCCTCCATATCAGTCATGTACCCTTGTAACCTCCCCCCACAATAAAATAGAAAATTAAAATAAAAAAATCAAGTCTTGCCATGGAAACGGCAGTGTATCATGATGTGTCACACAGTGCACCCTTTGGTTAACCAGTTTGACTTGCAAATGGTCATTGCAATGCATATGTCAAGAGGACTGGTTTGAGCCCCAGGAGGAAAAACTGAGGCGCTATTACCCTGAAGGACTGTAGAATTGTGGCTGTGGTCTCAGTTAGTGACACTGATGATAGTGATGACAATTAGGAGAGAGGGTTTGGAATGTGAATGGGAAGAAATTCAGCTGCTACAATATCCATAAACAGCTTATTGCCTGGGTCAAAGGAACTCTGTCTAATTTATTATTTAAGGATGGTTTCTCTTTGAACCTGGAGCTCATTGTCGCTCTGCTTTCTGGTCAGCTAGCTCCAACGAATCTACCTGGTGTTGTACTGTTTAAAATGTGTACATTGAAGCTAAATTTTTCTATGGTTAGACTGTCAAAATCTCCCATCTGGTGGATGGGTTTGAACTTTCTCACAGCAAAATGGAACCCTCTTCTGGTCCTTTGAATAACCCTCAGTTACTTAACATACCTCCCTCCTATCCAAACTTGCATGTGGTTCTAGCAATCTACAAACAAACAAACAAACAAAAAAAAAACAGGACAATGTTCCATCAAGAACTCTAATGAGTTAGAATGAGTTAGTATTAGAGAGGAAGGGGAAGAACTGAAGACAGTTCAGATGCCTTAATAAAACTGTGCAATTTATCCACAAAGAACTGTGAAATACCTTCTCAGAGACTTGGATTTACAGGCACCTGTGGCTAATGTCCCCTGATCTTTGATAATGCAGCCATCAGTTAATTAGCAAAACTGAGACCAAAAATGGCTATCAAGCTCTAACCATTCCCGATTCTACCAAAGATACATCCTTCCACAAGAAATTTCGGTTATGACATGTTTTTATAGTATAGCCCGATTGCTATGAACTTGTCGACAGATTTCTAAAACTCTAAACTCTCCCCCAGGATGCATCCATTCCAACTTTCACAATTCCTTTGGAACAATGCTAGTTTAGGGAACTATTATCTCTGAACTAACCATCCCAACAAGGTGCATTTTAAATTGGTGTTATGAGAAACTCTTCATGCATGTGCTAATATTCACCTTATATGGCTTTATTTACTTCAAAATAGTAACTGAGTATATTTATGTATATTATACCTTATACAATTAGTTATGTAATTGTTAATTATGATAGTTTTAATTAGTTCCTGCAGTGAAACACACATATCTCCAATATAAATAAATTCTTACAGCTTTGGTATCTGTCTTGTCCACTAAAAATGTTAGGGTTGAAAATATACTGTAAATACTGTCAGTATATTTATTGAGTCTATGATTTACTAAAGCCTAGGGCAACAGCTACAAAAAACTAAGGATAGTTATTGTAATTATGGAATGAGCAGAAATGAAAGAGAAACAAATATTTGCTCAATTTTAAGTATATCCTATGATGTGCTATAAAACAAAATAAAGAGTTATCATGAAAAATGGGTTAAGCACAACTACAAGGACTAAGGGTCTATAACTGAGAGCATAATAATTGAGAAGAAATCCTAAATATAAAAAGTTTAAGATATAAACTACATTGATACAAAATATAAATAGAGAAATAGAAACCTTAATGTGAGCTTTTCTTTAAAAGGAAAGGTTTGGAGTAATGGAAACCAGCATGAAATAGAAGCAAAGGAAAAGAATAGTTCATGCAGGCTTTACAGACAAAAGTGAGATTATTGATTATATTCTGAAGATATAAGAAAAAGATTTAAATTTTTTTAGGAAACAATACTATTAAAATCAGAGTTGCATTTTAACAATGTCATTGAAGATGTTCCCTGAGAAATAATCCAATAAAAGGATTTGAGACTAGTGTTATCTTGTTCTAAAGCCGAATTCTTTTTAACTACACCTGAGTGCTTCCAGCATCTACTTTGTATTTGCTTTGCAAAACAACCCATGTCACAGAAAAAAAGCAAGCAGGAATTATTATTCACAAATTATACAAGTTGAAAATGAGATCAGAGAGAAACTATATGATGCCAAGGTTTTTATAATCCAGTGTCAAATGTCATGGATAATGAGCTAATGAGTGATGGCTAAGAATGATGATAGGCTGCCCTGTGCCAGGTTCTTTGATAAATGTCACTTGTCTGCTGACTCCTGGAATATTTACAAGAAAGTATGAAGGCTTATTTCTAATACCTGAATAGAGACTGTGAGACTAAAGGGGGAGAAGCAATTTTCCAAATTTTTATGTTCTACAGATTACCTTTGTGATCAATGCTCATTCCTGACTTAGACAAAATTTATTTTGCCATTTCTCAGCCATATAAGCTCATGTTGACTCTTCCTGTCTATAAGGAGTAACTTCATGTGTTTAGCTTCTATGTTCAATAATGTCATATGAAAAGCTTGGTCAATTTTACACAGATGAATAATAGACACAACATGTTTGAAAGTTTGGATATTTAATGAAAATTTTCACTGAAATTTACCAGTGTCATTCAGACAATAAATTCATCTTTGTAGAGAGAATAAGGTGACATAATGTTATGTACAATGATTATGATTCCTTGAATACAAAAGGTGAATTTTTGTTAAAAAATAGTATCAGTGACACACTTACACCCTTGGAGGTAAAAATAAATGACTTTAAATAAATTTAATAATTTAACTTGAAGCTCACATATAACTACTGTATTTATATCATTTCCTTCTCTTTCTCCTTCTTTCAAGTCCTCCCATGCCCTCTATTCTATCTCAAATTTATGGCCTCCTAATATTTATTACTGTTATATATACATATAAATATATAAATTTTAAAATATTACCTGATGAATTACTTTAGTGTTTCTAGTTATGTTTATCTCCTTAGAATAAATATTGCAATATTTTTGTACTATGAACCCTGTCACATGCCCAGTTTTAGCATGTCCTGAGTTTTTTTTAATTTGATTTGCATATACTACACAGCTTCTCTTAATCATAACACTTCCTTCATATAAGAACATTTTCTTTCAGACTCATTAAATTCCTAATATCAAAAATAATGATGAGGATTTTTGAGGCATTGCTTTTGCATAAAATGTATTATGTTATCAAATGTACAGATTGGTGAAAATTTTATCAAACTAATAACTACTATGATAATTATAGTATATAAAGATAAAGAGAATCCACTACCATTTTCAGTGTTTTGATGAATTTCATAGACGTAGATGCTAAGATGGGTGACTTGGAAAAAGCTATTATTCTTAGATGCAATAGAGTTATTTATTGGTATTCGGGGAATAAGGATTCTAAGAAGAATCAACATGATTTTTTGGATTACGATAATAGGAAATCTGTTGAGAGTTCTGTTTAGATCTGACCCCCGTTTTGTAATTGGATTATTTGGTATTTTGGTCTCTAGTTTCTTTAGTTCTTTATATATTTTGGAGATAACCCTGATACCAAGAAAATACCCAGGAATCCACAAGGATGACCCCAGTCAGCTAAGACCCTAAGCAAAGTGGAGAAGGTGCCTGAACTGGACTTCCCCTGTAATCAGATTGATCATAACCTTAACTGTCATCATAGAATTTTCATCTAGCAACTGATGGAAGCAGATGCAGAGATCCATAGCTAAGCACTAGGCTGAACCTTCAAACACTGGTCCTAGAGAGGGAGGAGTGATAATTTGAAGAATAATATAAGATAATATAAGATCCCCATAGAAACAACTGACTTGAACTAGTGGGCGCTCACTGACTCTGGACTGAAAGCAGGGGAGCCTGCATAGGACCAAACTAGGATGTGAGTGACATATGTATGGTTGGGCAGTCTGTGGGGCCACTGACAGTGGGACAAGGATTTATCCCTAGTGCTTGAACTGGGTTTTTGAAGCCCATTCCTGTTGGACAGATGCCTTGCTCAGCCTAAATATAGAGGGGAGGACCTTAGCTCTGCCTCAAATTAATGTGTCAGACTTTGTTGACTGCTCAGCCTAAATATAGAGAGGAGGGCCTTAGTTCTGTCTCAAATTAATGTGTGAGACTTTCTTGACTCCTCATCGGAAGACTTACCCTCTCTGAGGAATGGATGGGGTGGGAGAAAAGTGTGGGGTGGAAGGAAGGGAAGAGTGGGACTGTGATAAGTATGGAAAATTAGAAAAGATCATTTGAAAAAAATTAATCATTAAACAAAAGTAAAAAATGTGGGGAAATCATGGTTGATGTTACTGAGCTCATGAGTCCTTTATGAAACTACCAGCCATTGAACTATTACTGTAGATATTTAAAAGTACTTATTTAGTCAATGTGAGTCACTTTTCCTTGTATTTACTAGTTTTGAATTTTCATGTTGTTTGGGGTTTCATATAGAGTGGAACTGTGAGTATATGATTTTCTTCCCTTATATCGTCTTTTCATCTTTGTGATATAATGTTTCTGAAATGTTATGTAAATTGCAGAATGGAAAAATGCATCATCCTTTCAATGGTCCTCTTTTTGATATTGTATATTACCTATGTATCTATTAATTTAATTGTGACAGACTTAGTGTAGGACAGTCCCCAACCCAGGGTACTTCTGTCTGGGAGGTGTACCTGCGAGCTGTTGTAATATCCATGCATGTTCTTGTAGGGATTTTGACAAAAATGCAACAGCAATATTAAATGCATGCAGCAGACTGAATATACATACATAAATGCATATATATATATAGTTGTGATATATTTCAAACAAAAAGAAAATATAATAACAATAGGATACAATAAAATAAAATAGAATAGAAAACAAAGCAATAGAACAGAATAGCAGTACATTGAATTAAGAGGGCTTGGAGATAAAGGAGTAGGATATAGTAATAGGGGTTTAAAAATGAGCAAACTACATTATATTCATTTTTAAATGTCATAATAACCCCTCCTTTTCATCTAATAAATGCTAATGAAAAAATCAAACCTGAAAAGATGATCACTGTTTTTCTCTCAGACCTAAACATTATTCCTTCTATTGGGTTTTGTATTTTAATGGTCAAAAATATTCCAGAGAGAACATAATGACCTCTAATGGTACTGTCTTCCATCTGAAGTGGATCACCACTGTAACTATGAACAATCCTGAAACTCAGGGAAATCAAAAGTCCTCTAAAAATTTCGAACCCCAACATTTTTCAGTCTTCTTTCTCTTCAGGGTACTAGGTATTTCAATATGTTATGTTTTTAAACTTTATTTTAAATAAGATTGTTGGAAATCCTTAGGATTTAGGGAGCTGAAGAATCATTGTGAATAATTTCTCCATTTGGACACTGGACTTACCCCTGTCTTGCCATTCTCTACCATGTGTCTTCTCATTAGTGACTAAATTATAGGTCTAGGCATCAACTATGAAAATTGGCACTATTCCTGGCTTCACAAATAATATATCAACTGGAGTATGATGTATACCTTCATTAACAAATTGGGGCATAGTTACCGAGAAATTTGCCCATCCAGTGGCTCATTGCCTGTCAATTTTAATTTAGTCAAAGATATTTTTACTTAGGAAGAAAATTGTTTTATATTGGCAGAAAGCCTGGTGTTGGCCACACCAGAAGTGTTAATTAAACAACAAATACCAGTATTATTTATGTAAGCTTTAAAAATGCTCCCCAGGCTTCACACAAGCATAACCATGAGTTTTCTGAAATATCTTAAAATTTATGACAAAAAAACAAAAACAAAAAGGTCTGTTGTCTTAAAAAATAATTTTTACTGTTTTCTACTTAAAATTGTCATTTATACATGGCAGTATTATGATATACATAGTACTTTATTGTGTCATAGAATCAATGTCAGTTTTATTAATTTATATAACTATCTAAAACAAAAACTCATTTTAGAAAATATTTTCAATCACTCAGTGAACATAGAGAATTTGAGCTTGTGCCTACATAGAGCATTTATCCCTTTGTTCTAGTGCTTTAGGTCCAGAAAACCCACATAACCTTAGATATGCAACGGTGTCCTGCGTACAAGATATGCTAGTGCAATGGTAGATTCCCACCATAACCAACATTGCTAGGATGACCTAGATTCTAAGTCTAAATTGCTCACGGACCTAGGATAAAACCAAGCACTACTGTTAAAAACATCAACAATAAAATGACTTCTAATAACATTCTGCTATACTCAAAGATCAGAGCAAAGATTCCTCCTGCAGGAGACTGGACCAAATACAGAGACATAAAGCCAGAAACTATGCAGAGAATGAGAGACCTTTGAACACTCAGTACTAAATGAGATGTCTCAAAAACATCCCTCCTTTCAGAGTTCAAGGAACCCTGTGGGAAAGCAGTTGTAAAGGATAATTTTCTCATATATCATTGCTTCCAGTTTAGTGATTTTTAATAGATTCCAGAGTGTGTGAATGAGCGCATCTCTGTTTCTTGGGCCTTTTCTTGAACTATTTTCTTTCTGTTTCTTTGTCTGAATCCCATGTGATATTTTTTATTTTATCTTATTGTATTATATGTTATATTCTTATAAAAATAAGCATATTATAGTACTTCTAAATATGAAGTTTATAGAAGCCAAACATCTAGAAAGAGTGCCAAAGCTAATAAACAACTTTTTTGTTACTGATAAATTATCTGCCCTCAAATAAATGATTGAATGTCTTCACCATCTTCTATCAATTAGAGTGAACATAGCACAGAACAGTTAGGCTAAGGTGGTCAAATGAGAGAACAAACAAAATAACATTATGTTATTTTATGCATGTAATAAAATTATAATGGTTGTACTTTTCTATAACCATATAATGCTAAATGTTCATCTTTAAATATGAGATTACATGAAAATTTCTTAATTATGATCAAAATATAGAAATCATTCATTGATCATTTCCTGCATACTAGAATATTTAAAAATTTGATTATTTTATTGTACTTATTATTACAAATTTCATTGGTTAAATATGATATTGCCAAAGTTAGTAGAACATTGAAATATTAAATTGTTTAGTGACCCACCATTTTTCTTTAGATATTCCATTTAAAAGTATTACATTATTTGTGCTGGGAGGTGGTGACAAACATCTTTAATTCCAGCACTTGGAAGGCAGTGGCAGTCAGATCTCATTGAGTAGAGGTCAACCTGTTCTACAAAGCAAGTTTCAGGACAGGACTATTACACAGAGAAACTCTGTCTCAAAAAAAAATGCCCCTTGAGAGATAAGTTTCTGGGTCCCTGCTTAGAGGGATAAGCTCTCTAGGCCCTTGTCTGAGAAGGAACAATTCATTCCCCCACTCCCACCCACTAAGCCCCAGAGACCCCACGCAATCTCCACGCACCCACTACCATCCTCCACCACAACTCTGACCACTGTCGCCTTCACCTAGACTACCTCTGAAGAGGAGCCCCAGAGCCTAATCACCATTCCCTAGAGACACGGACCTGCTTGCTCGCAGAGGAAGAGCAACCACCTAAGTCACAGGCCCTATCTTCTCTGATTGGAGGAAGAGGAACACCCAGAAGCACAGAACCCACCTGCACCCACTGGAGGAAAAAATAGGCAGACAGCAGTGTAAGAGAAGACATCCAACAACAAAAATATGTATATGGCACCACCGGAACTTAGTGGTCCTATAACAGGAAGACCTGAGCATCCTAACTCAAAAGAAGCAGAAGAAAATGACCTTCAATGTAACCTTATGAAGATGATAGAGACCCTTAAAGAAAAAAATATTCCTTTAAAAAAATGGAGGAAAAGACAAACAAAAATTGAAATAAATCAATAAATCTCTTAAAGAAACCCAAGGGGGGGGCAATCAAACAGGGGAAGCAAACGGCTCAAACAGTTCAAGACTTGAGAACTGAAATAGAGGCAGTAAAGAAAACACAAAGTGAGGGAATTCTGGAAATGGAAAATCTGGGTAAATGAACAGGAACTACAGATGCAAGGATAGCATAACTAACATATTACAAGAGATGGAATAGAGAATCTCAGGAGTTGAAGATAAGATAGGGGATTTAGAGTCATTGGTCAAAGAAAACATTAAATCCAACAGATCGTAAGCCCAAGACATCCAGGAAATCAGGGGCACCATGAAAAGATCAAATCTTAAAATAATAGGGATAAAAGAAGGAGAAGTCCAACTCAAAGGCACAGAAAATATATTCAACAAAATCATAGAAGAAACTTTCCCAACCTAAAGAAGGATATGCCTATGAAGATACAAGAAACTTATAGATCACCAAACAGACTGGACCAGAAAAGAAATTCCCCTCACCATAAAATAATCAAAACCCTAAACATACAGAATAAAGAAAGGATATTAAGAGCTACAAAGGATAAAGGCCAACATACATATAAAGGCAGATCCTTCATAATCACACCTGACTTCTCAATGGAAACTCTGAAAGTCAGAAGGTCCTGATCAGACATGCTGCAGACACTAAGGGACCCCAGATGCAAGCCTAGACTACTATACCCAGAAAAGCTTTTAATGACCGTAGAAGGAGAAAACAAACTATTACATGACAAAACCAAATTTAAACATTACCTATCCACAATGCATTGTTAGAGAAAGTACCTGAAGGAAAACTCCAACCCAAGGAAACTAGCTACACCCACAGAAACACAGGCAGTGAGTAACCTCACATCTCACACTAGCAACCACCCCAGAAGGAAAACAAATGAACACTACAACTGAAAAATAACAGGAATAATCAATCACTGGTCACTCATATCTCTTAATATCAATTCACTCAACTCAAGTCACCTATAAAAAGACACAGATTAAAAGAGTGGATATGAAAACTGGATCTATCCTTCTGCTGCATACAAGAAACACGGCTCAACCTCAGAGACAAGCATTGCCTCAGAGTAAAGGGTGGTAAAAAGATATTCCAATCAAATCAATAAAAAAACAAGCAGGTATGGCTATCCTAATATCTAACAAAGTAGACTTCACACTAAAGAACATCAAATGAGATCGAGAAGGACACTTCATACTCATCACAGGAAAAAAATCCATCAAGACAAAGTCTCAATTCTGAACATCTATGCCCCCAAATAAAAGAGCACCCACAAAAGTAAAAGAAACATTACTAAAGCTTAAATCACACATCAAAACCCACATACAAATAGTAAGAAAATTCAACACCCCACACTTACCAATGGAGAGGTCTACCAGACAGAATCTTAACAGAGAAATAGGAAAATTAAGAGATGTCATGACTCAAATGGACTTAATAGACATCTACAGAGCATTTCACCCAAACACAAAAGAATATGCCTCTTTTCAGCACTTCATGGAACCTTCTCTAAAATTGACATCATATGTTACCACAAAGCAAATCTCAACAGATACAAAAAAATTAAATAACCCATGTATCTTATCAAGTCACCATGAATTAAAGTTAGAATTCAACAACACAAACTTCAGAAAGTCTACAAACTCATAAAAATTCAATAGTCCTCAACTAAATCATCCCTGAGTCAATGAAGAAATAAAGAAAGAAAGTAAAGACTTTGGAGAATTTAATGGAAATGAATGCACAACATACCCAAGCTTATTGGACACTTTGAAAGCAGTGATAAAAGAAATGTTCATAGCACTAAGTTGCTACAAAAAGAACCTGGAGAAATTACACACAAGTGACTTAACAGCACATCTGAAAGCTCTAGAACAAAAGTGAATTCATACAGGAGATATGCACACCAGGTAATAATCAAGTTGAGGGCTGAAATCAATAAAATAGAAACAAAGAAGTCAAATGAATCAATAAGACAAAGAGTTCTTTAAGAAAATCTTCAAGATAGACAAACCTTATCCAAATTAACAAAAGGCAGAGATAGAATATGCAAATTAACAAAATCAGAAACGAAAAGGGGGACATAACAACAGACAAAAGGAAATCCAGAGAATCATCAGGTCATACTTCAAAAATCTGTACTCTACAAAATTGGAAAATTTAAAGGACATGGACAATTTTCTGGAAAAGTACCACATATAAAATTAAATCAAGAGCATATAAACAATTTAAATAAAACTATAACCTATAAGGAAATAGAAGTAGTTATCAAAAGTCTCCCTCCCCCCCAAAAAAAATTCCAGGGCCAAACAGTTTCAGCACAGAATTCTACCAGAATTTCAAAGAAGAGCTAATACAATTACTCCTCAAATAGTTCCACATAATAGAAACGGAAGGAACATTGCCAATCTCTTTTTACAAGGTAAAAGTTACCCTGTTATCTAAACCACACAAACACTCAACTAAAAAAGAGAATTATAGGGCAGTTTCCCTCATTAACATCGATGCAAAAATTATTCAATAAAACACTGGCAAACAAAATTCAAGAACACATAAAAAATTATCCACCATGATCAATGTAACTTCATTCCAGAGAAGCAGGAATGGATCAACATATAAAAATCTATCAGGGTAATCCACCATATAAATAAACTGGAAGAAAAAAAAAGCACAGGATCATCTCATTAGATGCTCAAAAATCATTCTACAAAATCCAACACCCCTTCATGATAAAGATCTTAGAGAGATCAGAGATACAAGGATTGTATTTAAGCATAATAAAAGCAATATATATCAAGCCAACAGTCAACATCAATTTAAATGGAGATAAACACAAAGTGATTCCACTAAAATCAGGAACAAGACAAGGCTGTTCACTCTCTCCATGCCTATTCAACATAGTACTTGAAGTTATAGCTAAAGCAATAAGAGAACAAAAGGAGATCAAAGTGATCAAAATTGGAAAGGAAGAAGTCAAACTTTTGTTATTTGTAGATAATTTATATACATAAGTGACCCCAAAAATTAAATGAGGGAACTCCTACAACTGATGAACAGTTTTGGTAATGTGACAGGATACAAGATCAACTCAAAAAAAAATCAGTAGCCCTTCTATATACAAATGATAAAGGTGCTAAGAAAGAAATTAGAGAAATATCACTATTTACAATAGCCACAAATAGCATTAAATGTCTTGGGGTATCACTAACCAAAGAAGTGAAAGACCTGTATTATAAGAACTTTAAGTCTTTGAAGAAAGAAATTGTGTAAGATATAAGAAAATAGAAACATCTCCCATGCCCTTGAAAAGGTAGAATCAGCATAGTAAAAATGGCAATCCTACCAAAAGTAATCTACAGATTCAATGCACTCCCTGTCAAAATTCCAGCACAATTCTTCACAGACCTTGAAAGAATCAACTTCATATGAAAAAACAAAATATCCAGAATCGCCAAAACAATCCTCTACAATGAAGGAACTTCCTGAGGCATCACCATCCCTGATGTCAAGCTCTTATAGAGCTACAGGAATGAAAACAGCTTGCTATTGGCATAAAAACAGACAGGTGGACCAAGAGAATCAAATTAAAGACCTTGATATTGGTCCAAATACCTATGAGCACCTGATTTTTGACAAAGAAGCTAAAATTATACAATGAAATAAAGAAAGCATAATCAACAAATGGTGCTGACATGAGTGGATGTCAGTATGTAAAAGAATGCATATAGATCCATCTCTATCCCTATGCCAAAAACTTAAGTCCCAATGTGCTGTGGGACAATGGTCTTGTACCCTGTAAAGATTTGTCATTTGTATTAGTTTAATAAAACACTGATTGGCCAGTAGCCAGGCAGGTAGTATAGATGGGGCAACCAGAACAGGAGAATTCTTTGAAGAGGCAAGGCTCAGTGTGCAGTCATTACCCAGACTCAGAGGAAGCAAGATGAGAATGCTGCACTGATTAAAGGTACCAAGCTACTTGGCTAACACAGACAAGAATTATGGGTTAATGTAAGATGTAAGAACCAGGTAATAAAAAAGCATGAGCTAATAGGCCAACCAGTTCATAATTAATGTAGGCCTCTGTGTATTTCTTTGGGACTGAATGGCTGTGGAACTGGGCAGGATGGAAATCTCTGTCAACACAAATGGATCAAAGACCTCACCATAAATCCATCCACAATGAACCTCATTGAAGAGAAAGTGGGAAGTAGCCTCGAATGCATGGGCATGGGAGACAACTTCCTGAATATAACACCAGTAGCAGAGACTCAGAAAGCAAAAATTAATAAATAGGATAGCCTGACATGATAAGCTTCTGTAAGGCAAAGGAAACAATCACTAAGACGTAATGGCAGCCTACTGAATGGGAAAAGATCTTCACTAACCCCATGTCAGACCAGAGGATTAATCTCCAAAATATATAAAGAAGTCAGGAAACTACACATCAAATTAACAAATAATCCAATCAAATATGGGTTACAGATCTCAATAGAGAATTCTCAAAAGAAGTAATGCAAAATCCCAAAGATACATAGGAATTGCTCAATATCCTTAGCCATCAGGAAAAAGCAAATCAAAATGACTCTGAGATATCACCTACACTGGTTAGAATGGCTAAGATTAATAAACACCAGGGATAGCTAATGCTGGAGAGAATGTGGAGTAAGGGGAATACTCTTCTATTGCTGGTCGGAGTGCAAACTTGTACAGCCACTTTGGAAATCAGTATGGTGGTTTCTCAGAAAACTGGGAATCAATCTACCTTAGAACCCTGCAATAGCACTCTTGAGCATATACCCATAAGATGCACACTTATGCCACAAGGACATTTCCTCAACTGTGTTCATAACATGATTATTCATAATAACCAAAACCTGGAAACAACCTAGGTTCCCCTCAACTGAAGAATTGACAAAGAAAATGTGGTATATTTACACAATGGAGTACTACCCAGTAGTAAAAAACAGTGAAATCTTGAAATGTGCATGTAAATGGATGGAACTAGCAAAAAAAAAATATCCTGAGTGAAGTATCTCGGACCCAAATAGACAAACATGGCATGTTCTCACTCACAGTGGATATTAGATGTAAAGCAAAGGAGAACCAGCCTGTAGTCTATGACCACAGAAAAGCTAGGTAACAAGGAGAACCCTAAGAGAGACATACATGGAACCTCCTGGGAAGAGGAAACAGAAAAATCCTCCTGAGAAAATTAGGAGGGCAGAAGAAGGGAGGATGGAAGGGAGAGGGAGGTAAAACGGGGAAGGAGGAGGAGACCGTGAGGGAATGGGATGCTCAAGAAGTGGAAAGGATAGTGAGGGAAAGAAAGGAAAGAGATATCTTAATTGAAGGAGTAATTAAAGGGCCATTGAGAAACATAGCACTAGGGAAATTCCCAGGAACCTCAAGGATGACCCCAGTTAAGACTATAAGCAACAGTAGTTTTGATGCCTAAATTGGGCTTCTTCTCTAATCAGACTGATGACTGCCTTAAGTGTCATCATATAACCTTCAACCAGCAACTAATGGAAGCAGACACATGATCTATAGCAAAGCACTGGGCTGAGCTACCTGAGACCAGTTCAAGAAGGGGGAATGATAATATGAGCAAAGGGGTCAAGACTATGATGGTGATATCCACAGAAATAGCTGACCTGAGCTAGTGAGAGCTCACTAACTCTGGAGCAATAGCAGGCAAACCTGCATAGGACCACGTTAGGCCCACTGAAAGTAGGGGACAGATGTGAGGCTTGGATAGTCTGTGGGGTGACTGTCAGTGGGACCAGGATTTATCACTAGTGCTTGAACTGGCATCAAGGAGCACATTCTTTTTGGAGGGATACCTTGCTCGATCTAGAAATAGCAGGGAGGTTTTGGTCTCACTTTGAAGTGTCAGACTTTGTTGACTTCACATGGGAAGCCTTACCCTTTCTGAGGAGAGGATGGGGAGATGGGTTGGGGGAAGGTTGAGGAAGCAGGAGGAGGGGAGGGAGTGGGAGTGGGATAGCTATCTAAAATGAGAAAAGATTGTATTAAAAAATATTACTAAAAACAGAAAAGAAAAAGGAAAAGGAAAAAAGTATTACATATTCCTACATATTCCATTTTATTATCTTTTCATCCAGTCTTTTAAAACTGTGTATATATTTTCCTATTACTATGTATAACAACAACAAAAAGGCACATAGAATAGAAGTATGGAATTGTGTGTCCATATGAGTGTATGTAGTAAACAGACTTCCTGGTACAGTTTTTATATAGCACTGTCTATGTCTTAAAACCATAATGAGGTAAAAGGTTACTCATGAGAAGAAAATTAATAGTAATGATTTATTAGTTTTTAAAGTAATTAGCATTCATTTTGTTTGTCTGGAAAGTCCAAGAAACTGCCAAACAATATAGGTCTTTGCTATTGTACTAAGTTCCCTCCAAAGTTGAAGGTAAGTCACATTGCTGTTGAAACCATGGTCTTCAGACATAGATCTTGGAGGATTTGAGAAAGATCTGACCCAATAGCCTTTTCCCTGAGGACTAGCTTTCATAGTATGGAAAGGTGGTAGCAGGCATACTCAAGTTTTCAAGGATGTACTCTTACCAAGATGTGGTGCTAATGAACTAAACAAATACCAGCATAGCAAATATCCCATTGGAACAATACTGGCACTGATTCCTGACAGTAAACAACAGCTGCCTAATATGACTTAAGGCTTACTTAATAAGAAGGAAAATATATGCCTCACACTGTAAACCAAACCAACTAATTAATGAACTCATGTGTCTTAAAGGAGAAACTACTACTACCATTTTTCTTAAACCAGCATAATTCTTAAATGAACTCTTAAGTACTTATCCTTTCACTCACAGATGATTGTAGCCCTCATCCTCACTAAGAAGATTCTTCATGCAACAGACAGAAGACCATTGCAGAAAGCCACAAGTGATCAAAATGCTGAGAAGAACTGACCATGAAATACCCAACATGAATTGAAATATCTACAACAATGCAGCATCTATAACACAAATCCTGAACTTAATAATCATGGAACATTCCAAAGATGAGGTAGAAAGATCGTAAGAGACAGAGGGTCAGGAAGTCTGTGTGATTGTGTTATTTAACTATGACAGAAAAGATATACTCATGAAATCTTAACAATATGGCAGCCTAAACAAGAACTGAACAACCATTTGCTATGAGAACAACAGTTGCCATGCCAAAGTGCATTGAAGAAATCTCATGGGCCTTCCTCCTAAATGAAGGGCTATAAGAGCAAGACAGTTAGTCTTCTTCAGAGATAAGATCCACAAATAGTCAACAATAAATGAAAAACGTGTGTGTGTGTGTGTGTGTGTGTGTGTGTGTGTGTGTGTAAAACACTAAATGAACTCAGTACATTGATTTTGTATATTTATTCCTGTAGATGAATATGTATCTCCTTCTGTGAAATAATAATAATAATAAAAACCAAAATGGTCATGAATTTGGAAGTGAGCAGAGAGATAGGATGATTTGGGAGAAGTGGGGAAATATTTTAACTAAAAAATAATATGAAGAATTGTAGTAAGGAGGCCACTTGTTCATTTCATTTCCTAGCTGCCCAGATTCCCGAAATAACCACACAGAAACTGTATTAATTAAATCACTGCTTGGCCAATTACTTAACCACATTGCTAACTATCTCTTACATCTAGAATTAACCCATCTCCATTATTTTATATTTTACCATGAGGCTCATGGCCTACCAGCAAGGTTTCAGCATGTCTGTCTTTGGTGGAGGCTCCATAGCTTCCCCTGACCCCGCCTCCCTTCTTTCAACATTCAGTTTAGTTTTCCTCTCCTTGCTCTACTCTACCCTAGACAGGCTCAAGACAGTTTCTTTATTAACCAATGGTATTCACATACAAAATGGAATCCCACATCAAAGAGCTTTAAAGAAAGAAATTAGTGTTTGGAGGAGTTTACTGAGTAGCTGTCAGGACTTTATTAATAATGTGCTATTTCTCACTTAAATGATTCTTGAATGAGCAAATGTTCTTAAATTTTTATGAGTTTCCTAATGTCAAATGTAAAGTTTAGATATAGAATTATATGTTTACTTGATACCTGATGTTCTTTTCTAAAAAATATTTTATTCATTTTTATTATTTTTATTACTTTTCATTACTAAACAAAATGAAAAATTAAGAATGTATGAATGTTGAAAGTATTAAGATGTCAGAGGTAGATAAATGCTCTACTGTGTCATAGTGCTTAAATAGATAGAAAATTATCCCCAGATATCACTGGAAGTAGCATTCCAACCTGGAGAATCTGTGAGTGGTAGAAATGATAAGCAATGGTATTTTTAGGAGGATAACCATAAGTGTGGATGCATTTATTTGAAAAGTGATACTAAATGTTACACAAAAATCTAATGAAGTGTCACTTCATGTCAGGAGAAAAATGTGTCAAAGTAATTCCAATGACATGTGGTCTTTTAACAGGAATATACATACACATATAATTCTTTACTAAGAGAACTACAAAATTGTTAATTATGGGAATGGTATATTTCAATTTGCGATGTTATTTAACCACTGTGTGAAAGATTGTCTGACAAAGGAAATAAAAGCATAATTATAAAATAATATCTCATCTTCCTAAAATTGAGCCTATTGAAACAATTTAAAATAGCAGAATAGGAATGGAAAGAATAATAAAACAGTCTTGGTAACCATCCTAGTTTCATTTCTGTTGCCATGATAAAATATCCTGACAAAAAGCAACTTTGGAGATAAAAGGTTTATTAGGCTAACAACTCTAGATACAGTATATCAAGGAAGGGAAATCAACAGAGTAACTAAGTGCTAAGCCATTTTGCATCCATAGTCAAGTATGAAGAATGCTATCTATTTGCTTAATTGCTAGCTTTCTTTACTCTTATATAATTCAAGACTGGCTTGTTGTGGGTCTGCCTACTTCAGCTGACATCATGTCAGCACCTCCTTTGGTCAACATTTTCTACACAATTCCTCATTAAGATTCTCTTTTCAGGTGAATCTAGATTGTGCCTAATTTACAGTAAAAGATAAGCATCATACAAACTAAGTAGAGCATCATGGATTGTTACCATCTGATTGAAATTGGCATCAAATATATATATATATATATATATATATATATATATATATATATATATATATATATATATGCATATATATGTATATAAAGATTATGAACTTCTGAGCTCACAGGATTCAGGACTTCTAGAGTAGATTCTCCCTCATTCTAAACTAACAAAGACATGTACATAAAAAAAAGACAGGAAAAGAGTGTAAAAGAGTAAAATAATGAAATGTTTCATAATCTACATGATAAAGATGAAGAGAGTGTGACAACTCAAAAGTTTAACATAGAATAGTAAGAAATGACTTGTCTACAATAAAGTATAAAGAAAAATAAACCATTGAAAATGAGGCGCTTTGAGATGAAAGTATGTTTAGATATTGAGATAGTTTCATTGAACTTTTAAGCATTGAGTAACTAACTCAATGTGCTGACAATTACAGGGTAGAGTTTGGAACTGAAGATTACATTGAGATTAGGGTAGGATGGTTGAGCACTTGCTGGCATGCATAAAATAAAAAAAATGTCCCAGAAATTAACAACACAATAGAGGGCTAGCAAAATGGCCCAGAGGTTAAAAGCACAAACTGCTCTTCCAGAAGTCTTAGTTCAATTCCCACAACCATGTGGTGGCTCACAACTATCAATAATGAGATCTAGTGCCCTCTTCTGGGATACAGACAGAACACCATATACGTAATGAATAAATAAACCTTTTAAAAAAAGAAACACAATGGATCTGAAGAGTAGATTCTTGATTATACCACCACGGTGCCTGAAGGTTTGAAGCATAAGAAATGAATTATCAAAAGAAAATCACCCAGAACCTAAAACCAAATGCAAAAGAAAGTAAAGTTAGAAAGTGATACTATTGGGGCCGGGAGGTGGTGGGGCACCGGGAGGCAGAGGCAGGGGGATCTCTGTGAGTTCGAGGCCAGCCTGGTCTACAAGAGCTAGTTCCAGGACAGGCTCCAAAGCTACAGAGAAACCCTGTCTCGAAAAAAAAAAAAAAAAAAAAAAAGGAAAGAAAGAAAGTGATACTGTCAAAGAAACTCGATGCTAACCAGATTCTCTGAAGTGGAAGATGCTAGACTTAGAGCAGAAGTGAAAATAGTTTTAGAAAAAAATAGAAATTGATGAAATTGTGCCATAGAATGTATTGAATGCATGTATGAAGCCTGTTTAAGCCATCTGGGTTTTGTTCAATTTTTAAGGAGAGCAGAACATTAAAGTCTTCCAGAAATGCAGTTTTTACAGTACTTAAAGATAACTGAAAATGATATGTCCATGGAGCTGAAAAACATTTGGTTGTCTGGCATTCTGACCGCAAGGTTCTCATTCTAGCTGTTGTACAATAGAAAAGGAAGAGATGCGAGAGATGGGAGGGAGAGTTGGTTCAGTGAAGTGTATTATTATTGAAGCTTCATGTATCTTGGCATCGGGTCCAAAACAACATCAAGAATCTTATAATGCTCATGTCAGTCACAAAAGGAAGAGCTTCACATTCAATTTCAATGACATTTGTAAATGATGCTAGATTAATTGATTGTAAGGAAGTAAGAAATCAGTTCAAAGTTATATGGGTGGTTGCTACAAACATGTTAACTGCTGCAAGTTTTTTTTTATTTATTTGCTTTGCATTTTTTCAAAGATTCTATAATGTGTCTATGTCTAGAATTTTAAAATCTAATACAGCAGTTGAAGTCTATTTGTCTTCCTCAAGTGTTGCAAGTATTCCCTTAGTTCATAAGTCCATGCTACAAGCTATTACTAGTTGAAATAGGCAGACCTTTACAGACAATGTACAACATTTCAATGAAATGTTTTATATCATAAAATATTTCTGGCTAAGCTAGACCAAGGCACTATAATACATGTTTAAAGATGTCAGATCTAATCAGAGACATTACCATTACTATTTTTGTATGTTGACAGAAGTTTTTGTCCTTCTAGATTACACAGAAAGTCCCAAAGAAATGCACAGGGGCCTACATTAATTATTAACTGGTTGGCCTATTAGCTCAGGTTTCTTATTAACTAACTCTTACATCTAATTAACCCAAATTAATTCTTGTCTGTGTTAGCCATTTGGCTTTGTACCTTACATCAGTGAGGCTTTCTCATCTTGTTTCCTCTGTGTCTGGGTGGCAACTGCAGACTGAGCCTTTCCTCTTCCAAGAATTCTCCTTTTCTGGTTACTCTACCTATACTTCCTGCCTGTCTACTGGCCAATCAACATTTTATTAAACCAATACAAGTGACAAATCTTTACAGGTAGAAGACCATTGTCCCTCAGCATTTCTATCTATTGTCATAAGAGCCATGTTTCATTTATTTACTAACTCATTCTAATGTGTACTAGGTAATAAAAATATAGAAAAACACAATAGAATATAACAACAAAGCTCATATATAATTAGAGATAATTACAAATATCTTCCATCTACAGTATTATTACCAATGGCCTGTCAGTATAATCCCTTCAGGGTTTGGCATTATTGTAGAGCAATACAAATTAATCACTGGAAATTCCCACTCCATCTTTTCTTTCTTTATTAACCCGTGAGACTGAGGCAGGAGTCTAATGGTTTCTATAGTCTTGCTTTTGTTTGCAATAATAAAGGAGTTGGAGCAATGATGCCTCAAATTCTCTGAAGTCACACTTCTGTGGTTTTTAATTGAAGCAAAAATTTAGGGCAGGAACACAAGCATTTCGGAATCAATGAGTATGCCAAAGGACAATACTGTACTTTACAGATTCATAAGCAAAGAAATTACTCACAATCAAGGTTAATTTAAAACTAATAAAGCAAATAATATAAAAGGATCTTTGTTTTTTAAGAATTAGTGCTAGAGAGGGGAAAGATGAATTTTGAAAAGCCTGAATATCCTGTGGCTAAACTCTCTTACAGTTTCTTTTGTCCCTCTTGCCGCTCTTTCAAATCCTTTTGCATTTCAGCTCTCAGAATGTAGTCTCGGGCCTAGTTGATGATACCAATCTTGCCATTTACCACTCAGGAAAGTGGATAAGATCAATGGGATGATATTTATCAAGTGATTTGAGCTCTTCAAACAGTAGAACTATATAAATATCATATAGACTGCACTCAAGTATATAGAAGAGAATCGCCTGGACTTCCAATTTTACAGAGAACTTTCCATGTAATGGAATCTGCCCCAGTAAAATTGAGATTAATGAAAAATAAGTGCTATATGTAAGTTTGTAGGTGCCTTTTTGACATCCTATCTGCTCCAATATATAATGAAACATAGAAATCCACTCTTATGTTCAATGTAAAAGTAAAGGGAGTCATTGACATCGTGCTTGACTTGTGATAAACAGTGAACATATTTGTTTTTAATAACAGAAAATCTTCAAATTCAGTGCTTTCTTCAAATTCTGGTGTTAAGGAGATGGTTATTCATCAACTCAAGTGTGGTGTCTCCTTAAAACAAGCAAATAAAAGAAATGATCACTATTCTGAAGTCTCACAGTCCCTAAGTAGTATATGCATTCATCAACTACATGAATATTAGTTGAGCAGAAATGCTTGCTACTTGCTAAGTATACAAAGCTTCACAAGAAACATATGGTCTCAGTTCACACTGACTTCCTAACATATGAGGCATGGAGTTGAGTAGCAATTGAAAATAGTTTGTTTACTCATATTCTGATTATGCAAAAGGTACGTATATAACATGATGAGTTTGCCAGGAGTTTGCATAGAAAAAGGAAACTTCTCTAACTTGAAGGCCCAGTCATGAATTAGAAAAGCAATAGATATACAACATTTTAAAATTTATTCAGAATAGATCTTGAAGGGATTTGATTAAACTTGCAAAATTTTCTCCTGTTAGAATTAATGCAGTATTTTTCCTTGGAAGTGTCTGG
Source organism: Ondatra zibethicus (assembly GCA_004026605.1). Classification (NCBI taxonomy): domain Eukaryota; kingdom Metazoa; phylum Chordata; class Mammalia; order Rodentia; family Cricetidae; genus Ondatra; species Ondatra zibethicus. The sequence continues at coordinate 66,535 of PVIU01004267.1, forward strand.
AACAGTGATTCAATGACAAAGCACTAAATTCGTTGCTAACTAGATAAATTGGATTTTTTTTCCCATGCTCATGAGTATCAATAGAAGAAGATTACTCTGTAATTGCACTAAAGGTACAGAATGACCTTCCCATGATATATTCTGGTTTCCTAAATTATTGTGATTCTTTCATCAATCCCTTATTGTTTCCCAGTCCATCGGAGGAGAAATGCACTAAGGAACTACAGAAGAAAAACACATTCCTTGGGGGCTAAAAATATCCTCTGAGGAATGAATAGTACTCCAGGTGAAGCAATGAATTGATGGTATCTTCCTTTAGAAATAACTCTTCTCCATATGAAGAAAGATAATAGGTAGAAACATGGATTTTCCTTGCCAGAAGGAAAGGAAATCGAGTGCACAATAAACCTTGTCAGTCATTTGCAATCCATTCACAAGACTAGTCAATCGCTTCCTAATCAAATTAATGCCTGGAATTTACAAGCAAGACCCAGTTTCAAACTCTTGAGATAAAAAGTGTTAACAGTAGGAAACAGATAAGATTCCAATTCACATATAACTTTCTGGTAGCTTTAAAAGAACTAAACTACAAAGCTAATCACCAAGGTTTCTTCAGCTGCTTTTGAGCTCTCTGAAGTGAATGACCCATATATGTTGGAATATCATACTTCCACCTGTCTTGTTTGGATTTGTCCGAAAAGACCCTCAAGAAACAGTGTGGACAGAAGGAGGTAGCCAAGAGAAAATTTGAGGCAGAATGCTTCCATGAAATAGAGTTAAGTTAAAGATGGAAAAAGTGTAGTTGGCTCAAACTCCAGTAAAGTTTAGTATGACCAGACCCTTGTGAGTAAGGGAAAGTCTATTTGATTGTGAAATCCAAAGACCACAGACCAAAAGGTAGGGTGAGGTAAATCTGAAATTATTTGTGTCTTTGTTCATGATTGCCGTTGGTAAGAAGTCCAGGAGATTTAAGGTCGCTAATCTGTGAATCTTAAAATAGGGATGAGTTCATCATTAAAAAAAAGACCCTTAAGACAGAAGGAGAAGGGATAGGATGCAGTGTCATACTTAAATACCCTGACAAACATTTGATCACCAACTGATTTAATCATCAGTTTTAATGTTTAAAAAAATATACAAGAGCCAAGGATTGCAATCAGCACCTAGAGACCAAAATGTGAGAATCCTTTCTGCCTCATGACTCCAGGGGAAATACACTGCAGCACACTCATAGATTTCAGCTCAGTGAGCTTCATTTTGGAATTAAAATAAAAAGTCAAAAGAATTAACCAAATATAATGGTGGAGGAACAGGAAATAGGCAGATAAGTGTCCCATGCTCTGCTGTGATTTCCAGTGCTACATGCTGACAGTCTCAGCCTTGGTGAGGAGTCACAAGTGGCCTGCTGAGAATGCACTCCTACATATTTTACCTGATATCAAAATGGATTTAGTTCAGATACAGAGGAAGGTGATAAGTAGCTATTAAGAGAACTAAAGACAGTGCAAAACAATTTTCACCTTTTTCTTTATTTCTTTATTTTTTAATTATTTTTCCACCCTGTTCAGTTTCCCTTCCTTGATACCTCTCCTCTTAGCCCTTCTCCCCAACCTTCCCTCTTCCCCAGGCCCTCAATTCTATCTTCCTTTCTCTTCAGGAAACAGCAAGCCTCCTGTGTATATCAGCCAGCCACGGTAAGCCACATTGCAGTAAGACTAAATACCTCCTCTCCTATTGAGGTTGGGCAAAGCAACCCAGTAGGAGGAAAGGGTCCCAAAAGCAGATAACTGAGATAGAGACAATCCCCTGCTCCCACTGTGAGGAGTCCCAAAAGAAGACCAAGGTGCACAACTGTAACGTAAGTGTAGAGAGGCTGGGTCGGTCTCTTAAAACCACTCTCATGGGAGGTTCAGTCTCTGTGAACTCCTGTGAGCCCAGGTTGCTTGATTCTGTGGTTTTCTTGCGATTTCCTTGCCCCTCTGGCTCTCACAATCCTTCTCTCCACTCCCTTCAAAGCATTCCTGGAGTCTACTTAACATTTGGCTGTGGATCTCTGTATCTGTTTCCATGTGATGCTGGATGAAGCCTGGATGGCAAATGGGCTATGTATCAATCTATGAGTACGACAGAATACCATTAGGAATAATTTCATTGATCAATTTTTTTGCCAGTCCTGTTTGGTTCTATCCTCAGACTTCTGGAAGTCTAGTCTCTGCTTTCTGTTCCTCCAGGCAGTGTCATGGGTGGGTTTCCTCTCATGGTATAGGTCTCAAGTTGGACCAGTGATTATTGACCACTCACATAATTTCTGCACCACCTTTAACCCAGCATATTTTGTAGGCAGGACAAATTGTAGGTCAAACATATGGCTGGGTTGGGGTCCCAGTCTCTCCACAGGAAGTCTTGGTTGATTCCAAGAGATAGATGCTTAAGGCTCTTTACAACACATTGCTAGGAGTCTTAGCTAGGGTGCCCTCATAGATCCAGGGAGTTCCCATCGCACTAAGTTTCTTGTTCATCCCAGTGAAGCTAACAATTCCAGTTGTCTTTCCCAGTATTCCCTCCTTCCAATTTTTTCTCATGATCTTAATCATTTCAACTCTCCACAGTAACAGACACTTCTAAAAAAATCAGTTCACACAGTGATGCAAGAGTTCTTCTTGTAGACAGGTATTGTGGAATATTGGCTGAAGATGTGTTACACTTGTTTATGCTTTGGAACATTTGTTTATTGATGCAAAGGTGTGTAATGTATTTTTTAAATTCTGTGAAGCTGTGTTAATTTGCCAGCCAAAAGCACCAGATTGTTCTAATAAAGAGCTGAACAGTCAATAGCTAGGCATGAGAGCGATAGGCAGGGCTGCCAGGCAGAGGGAATCAATAGGAAAAAAAAGAGAAGATCCAGGAGCAAGGGAAGGAGACAGAGAAGGACTCCAGAAGCCAGCCACCCAACTATACAGCCAGGTCATGAAATAAGAAGAACAGTATATAGAAAGGTAAAAGGCTTATAGAGGCAAAAGGGATGTGGGATAATTTAGGAAAAGCTGGCAAGAACAGGCCAAAATAAGACCGGGCATTTATAAGAAAGAATAAGTCTCTCTGTGTTTACTAAAAAACAACAACAGCAAGTGATGCTCTTTTTTGTCTGTTTAAACTTTGATCTGAATATCTGAGGCTCATCTGCATTGGGAGATAAGTCTGTTGTTTGTTCTTTCAATATATCCATATAAAAACTAATCACATAATTTCATACAAATACCTAGAAAAAATCTGAACAATATCCAAGTATCCAACTGTCTTGAAAATCTGACATATATAGAGTGAGTGTGCACACATGAGATTATTGGAAAAGTAGCTGAGATATTAAATATGTGTGAGAAATTAAGGCACACCAGAAAGGAATCATTTCATGTAATTTTAGAGACATGGAAGTTGATGCTTGGTACAGCTTGTTTCTGCTCATAGTTCAGTCTAGAGTGACATTTAAGGGTGTGGCCTCTGGGATTAGAAATATGGGAATATAAATACTGCCTGCACTGTATTAGTATGGCACTGGGAATTTTTAAAATCATCCTAAACCATAGGTCCTATGTGTGCAAATAGGAAATATACTAATTCATGTCAGGCAAAGTTGTTAAAATAAATGAGTACAAACACTGCACACTAATGCATAAATCTGAAAAAAACACCAAATTTCATTATTTTTATCAGCAGGTTGTATAGCGTAGAAAGGCCCAGGATGAAGGAGAAATTTCTTTCATCAAATGCAGTTCTGTCGATGGATTTATTGTCTTTGGAGAGGATTTGTTCATTGTTTCTTTTCTTCATAGACATTGTACTTTTATGTAGAAATCAATAGTACACAACACACATACTACACAAAACAAGGCACGCATGCCCGTGAAGCTCCCCTGATCCTTCCAGCTTCTATTATGTATCTTATTTTGGGAGGCAAGTTATCCTCTATCACATTGAAAATTAAAGGAATTACCTTGGGCTGATGCCCCTGGAGGTTTCACAGCACAAGGAGCTCCTGAACTTCTCTTGAAGGACACTGGTCCCACAGGATGAGATAGAATTAAAAGTGCCATTTCCTGTGGCTTTTCCTATGGTCTGCTAAGTAGTGATTTTCACACATCATAGAGTATTCATTTCCCTTCATCCTGACTGAGAAATTTAGTAGAAACACAAAATGAAGGGTTTTTAAAAATCAATTGCCCGTGAATGATGTTACACCAGGGTAAGGTAGCAAACAAGAAGCATTCTAAGCCTGAGTTCTCTAGAGTGTCCCCATATAGATCTAGCAAGAAGAAGGCTGGGGAGTATTATGACCATTAGTCAGTGGCTTTTGTAGCTTATAAGGAAAGACAAGAATGAGATAGCAGTATGGAAGATAATGGCAGTTAACATGGCTAGCAGTGCAGAAGCATATGGAGCTGGGAGCCAGGGACCAGAGCCAGGTCACTGTGGGGTCTAATAGGGAAATAACATGAAAAAGATATATTGCTATTAGCTTGTTAGCTAATCTCATGGGCAGTAAATTTTGCCATATGCATGCTTAACCTATTTGACATAACTGGAAATAATGAGATAATAAATTGTTATTGTCAACCACTACTTGTAATATCCTTTAATAGAGTCAGTCATGTCTATGAGAGAAACAAAGCTCATATCATTAGCTGTTAGGGAGAGGAGATTGTTCTGGACTTAGTCACCCTTTTTGCTTCTTTGGGAAACTCTGTTCTGCCATGTCAGATTCAGATTTTTTCTACCTTAAATGATGAAGTGACTCTTTTTTTGATATAATCTTTTAAGTTTGTCACAGTCCATGGGAAGATAGAATATGCATGAGAAATAAATTTTATTATTTTGAATTCAAGAAGATTTCAAACTATTTACAGAACTTCCTTTTCCAGATTGGCTTTAGAGATTCTTGTATAATTGTCAGCACATAGATGAGATTAATACAGATTAGTAGTCTGCTTATATTTGTGGTGTTTGTGAGAGGAGTTTCCCTCATCTTTTCAACTGGATTTCTGATAGAGGTGGGTTGTCAGCTAGGTCCTAGCTACTTCTGGAGCACAATAGAATGACCTTTGATGATTAATTTCTCAAAAAAATAAAGGTTTTTTTTCAATTCATCAGATTGATAAGAGAAACTACCTAAGCAAGAGTAGAGTAGAATAGTGAGATGGAAATAATAGAGAGTTTTTCATAGAGTTCCACACTGACTTTACAGCACTTAGCATGTGTTACTATGGGCTGATAACAGTCACAACAGAAACTAGCACATCCTCCATCATCTTGGTTAGATAAATCCATATCCCAAGTCTTACATAGGCTTGAAGCCATATTTTCTTTGTTGGGTAGAAAAGACTTGTGGCTGTATCTCCATCCACAATACATATTTCATGTGTTCTAGGAACACCTGACATCATCTGATTGTGGATGAATCATGAATGTGGCTTGACTCTCAGAAACTCAAGACTACTTACGTTCTTACCTCAAATTATTTTGAAGGCATTGTAATGATGCAATTATATCAACATACCCCTTGTATTTAGGTTAAATGTTGACCCTAGATCCTACTCTACTAACCTGATATGCTGGAAAATTGCCAATTTCTTGACATTTTTAGAATCCAATCCTTCTCCAAAAGTGAATAAAATCAGCAGACAGCCCCTACAATGTAGGCCTCTTTATTTACAGAAGATGAGACTATTTCTTGTGGCACACTAAAGAAAAATTCCATTGGCATCAACTCTGAGGGTAATTTAATGAATCTTGTCTTGAAATTCAAAACACACCACAGCAAGTGTAATACCAACAAAAGAGAAGGTAGCAGATATTCTTGACCACAGAGTGTGACAGGTGTATTTATTATCCCAATTCCTATATCTCAATGACTGTGAGAAAGATGGAGTGGACAGATTGCCTCTTGTGTGACTTCAGGTGATAGTGAGAAAGAAGACGGTACATACCTGTAACTGACCTACCTAGAAGTCCAAAAGCTGGGAGTCATAGGGTGGTTAATGTTTGTAAATACATGATTAGGGAATCAAAGAGTGAGACAGAAAAATCTGTTTCTCTGGAACTTGGGTGTGGTCACAGAACTAGGAGGAGAAATGGGAAAATGTACACGTCTACTTCAGTCTGGATTTGGTCACAATCAGTAACAAACAAGGTAGAATTACTTGTAGTAATAAAACAAACCATAGGCAGGAATGGAAGAGTGAAGGTTTAAATGCGGAGGGGGTGGGCAGAAAGTAGGGGAGAACAGAAAGAGTAAACTAGCCAGTTTGAGAAACCAAGTACTTTCAAAGTGGGGCAGAGATGTAGTCCTATCTTAAGCTTGACCTCGTACATAGGACTGAGCTAATTATAATCAGGAACATTTTTATCAAACTGTACTGTGATTAAAGGTGCCCAAAGAATATGACTCAGAGTCAGACGTCCAAAGTTTGAACCAACATCAGCTAATGAGTCATGTTGAACCAAACTGCCTTCTTTCCTCCCTCAGATCTTTACTCTACTGGCTGTGGTGGTCACAGAGACTCCTGTGTCAGTGAGGAAAGAAGTTGAAATATGTTTGCTCCCTCTGCTTCTTAGTTTTGTTTTTCTTTTTCTTTTAAACCTGTGTCGGAAACTGTTTACAAAACAGTTTTTGGTTCACTTGTATATTCTAAACATTTCATTGAGTTATTTCATGGATTTCTCTAAAGTGCTATTCAAAAATTAAGAGAACTTTGATTCACATATTTCTAAAGGTCACAAAAATATGACAGAACATAGTCTGTCCCTCTGCAAAGACCATTAGAATGAAAGCTTGTTAGAATAAAATAATCCTGGATATGGGTATCATTCAGTTTTGTTGTTAAATTTGATGAAGTGTATGAAGCCATGAATATAGATGTTGGGTACTTAGTTTCAGATACACATTCAAAACAGGTATAAAATCATGGGTTATGTGGATATGGCTCTTGCCTAGTATTACTAAGAGATAACCAATCAGGTGACAGGTAAAATGCTCCCTTAAGAATCACCCATACATGTTCTGCACTAATGCACACAAACATACATACATACATACATACATACATACATACAGAGGGAAAGGAGAAATTTGTTTCAAGTAAATAGTAAGGCCAAGGAAAATGTCAACCTGTACCTGTACACTTTCGGCTTCTTTGTATTATCACGTGATAATGCTGCTTTCACTCCTGCATCTTCAGCACATTGCATGTTTATAGAATCCAAAGGAACATTTTCTTTTGTAGTTTAGATTCAAGTGACTGACAAAAACTTTCATGAAATATCTGATTACTATGGTGACTTTCTATTGTCTTTAAACTGTTTTACACAAAACTGAAAGTAATTTCATCTTAAATATGAGTAAAATGCTAGGCTATGTTGTGAGAGATTAAGAGCTACTCAGGAATACCTTTGTCATAAGAATTATGCAAAATGAGCAATCAAAATTATTGTATTCTAAAACCCTCCCAGTCACATGATTTTTTTGTTGACTGTTTCTGTGGGTACTGAGAAAATTTTATATGATTACAATAGGTTATTAAAGAAATCCAAATGGAGTCTTCCACTTGATGCTTTTGCTTGGCATATTATAGTTCTAAAAATCACACTAATAGGAATTCTACAAGTGTAACACATCTCCCATCATGACAGAGGTGATATAGAATACAATATCCTTTTAAATCAACAGTGTTCCAAATTATGTCATGTTATTATTTTATCTGATATACTTGTAGATCAATAAATGTTGCAATGTTACTTTTTAAACTATTGATTCTACATAAAATTGTTGGCTATCCTCCTCAAAGAATAAAAAAGGAAACATAAGTTATAATAGTAGATAAAAAATATATTGATGCATTTCTACAAAGAAAGCTATGCAACTTGCTAGATAAGATATTTCTAAGAAAAGTTTATATACAAAGCTGTAAGTAGCTGTGTTATTGATTTTAATAAAAAATGAAAAAATAATTGAATAGGCATAAACTGATGCCATCCTAGTTCAAAAATAATAATGTTCAATTGTGATTTTTCTTCATTAGCCTGAGTCATCACTGTTTTAAGAAGTAAAAGTTTCTGGTGACCTATATTCACAGTTTTGGTTTGTTTTGTTTATGTAGCTTGGATAAAATGCCCTTACAAAAGTAGCTTAAGTGAGAAGGGATTCATTTGGCCCACAGTTTCAAGGTACATTACATCATTTCAGTGAAGACCCTATGGTAGGAGTTTGGGCAGTTGGTCATATTGAACCCATTGGTGAACAGAAAGAGGCAGCATGCAGTGGAAGCTTGTGCTCAGGGAGCTTCTCACTGCTTCATGCAGCCCAGAACTCAGTATCAGGGAATGATGCTGACAACTTTTAACATGATTTTTACTGCTTCACTTCAATGGGCCTAATCACCATAATTCCTCACAAACATGCCCAAGAGCTGAAGAATTCATCACAGGTGGAGCTAGAAGCATGTCTCCTATGGGAATCCCATATCCTGTAAAACTGACACTTTTCATTAACCTTTCTGAATAGATACTGTGATTTGAAGAATGATTTGAAGTTTGCTCTTTTCCTGAAATTTCTCTTACCAAGAGTAACAGGTTAAAACCAGGCTTGAAATTCTAATATATTTTGTTCTTCACCTGAAGTATCTCCCTGTCTTTGGATGATTCACAACGATATTACCAACAAAGATTTTTTGATGCTAATTACATGTCAGGAAATCTTTCATATACTCTCCAAGCCAAACATTGAGATATTTATTAATATGATATTTATGTTAGACATGAAAACTATACAGAAGTTACATAACTTACTAGAGGCTGCACAGGTAGAACACGAACATTATGTTCTAAACCTTTGAGTCTTCCAGGCTTAAATATAGTTGCTTTTTACACTTTTATGAAATATGAATTAATAGTGGTACTGAAGTTTGAAACTAGAGACTCACATTTGCTATGCACTTTACCACTGAGCATTCATTTCATTCTTCTTATTTTTGAAACAAGACCTTGCTGAATTTTTCCAGCTAACCTTGAGCTAATAATCTTCTTATCACACACTGGGTGTAGCTAGGAATGTACCATTAGGCACTGTGGTTATTTTATATTTGTCTCTTCATAAATTTTTTCTTCAATGTGAAATGTTTTATATCCATTACTATGTGACTTTCCATGATTATCATAGGCACATCTCTGCACAACTACTAACATCACCTCAATAAAGATGCATGTTATATTGATTTGGAATTAGAGAGGAAGGGAAGGAGAAAAAAAGAAAGATGATACAGATGAGAGAAAGAGAAAGAGAGTGAAAGGATAGCACTGAAGGAAAAACTATGAAACATCACCCTTCAAAATAGCTGCAAATAGCATTCTAGCCAAACAAGTGGAAGACCTCTATGATAAGAACTTTAAATCTTTGAAGAAAGAAACTGCAGAAAGCACCAGTAATGGAAATATCTCCCAAGCTCTTGGGTAGGTAGAATTAGCATAGCAACAATGGCAATCTTACCAAAAGCAATCAACAGATTCAAAGCAATGCTCAGCAAAATTCTTAAGTCCTCAAAAGAACAATACTCAACTTTATATGAAAAAGCAAAAAACACAGAATATCCCCCCAAAAAATCCTGTACAGTAAAGAAAGTTCTGGAGACATCACAACCGTGACTTTAAGCTCTACTATAGAGGTACGGTGCTGAAAACAGCCTGGTATTAACATAAAAACAGATAGGAGGACCAATGGAACCGAATTGAAGACCCAGATTATCAATCCACACACTGACAAACACTTGATTTTTGACAAAGAAGCAAAAAAATATAAAATGGAAAAAAGCATATTAAACAAATGGTGCTAGCATAACTGGATATCAACATGTAGAAGAATGAAAATAGATCTATATCTATTGCCATGCACAAATCTCAAGTCCAAATGGATCAAAGACCTCAACATAAAACAAGTCACACTGAACCTCATAGAAGAGAAAGTTGGAAGTACACTTGAATGCATTGACACAGGGGACAACTTCTTAAATATTACTCCACTACCACAAACACTGAGAGAAACAATTAATAAATGAGACTTCTAGAAACTAAGAAGCTTCTATAAAGTAAACAATACAGTCAACAAGACAAAATAGCAGGCTACATAAGGGGAAAAGACCCCATATCGGACAGAAGGGCCGATCTCCAAAATATACAAAGAACTCAAGAAATTGGAAATCAAAAGAACAAATTATCCAATAAAAAAAATGGGATACAGACCTAAACAGAGAAGTCTCAACAGATGAATCTAAAATGGCTGAAGGACGCTTAAGAAAATGTTCAAAATCCTTAGCCTTCAGAGAAATGCAAATCAAAACAACTCTGAGACTATATCTTATACCTATAAGAATGGCCAAGATCAAAAACACTGATGACAACTTATGCTGGAGAGGATGTGGGTAAAGGGTACACTCCTCCATTGCTGGCAGGAGTGCATACTGGTACAGTTGCTTTGGATATGGGTATGGTGATTTCTCAGAAAATTGGGAATCAACCCACCTCAAGACCCAGCAATACTACTTTTGGGTATATACCCAAAGGATGCTCAATCATACCACAGCAACACGTGGTCAATTATGTTCATAACAGCATTGTTTGTCATAGCCAGAATCTGGAAACAACCTAAATGCCCCTCAACCGAAGAATGCATAAGGAAAATGTGGTACATTTACACAATGAAGTATTGCATAGCAGAAAAAAACAATGACATCTTGAAATTTTCAGGCAAATGGATGGAGCTAGAAAACATCATATTCAGTGAAGTAACCCACACCCAGAAAGACAAATATCATATGTACTCATTCATAAGTGGCTTTAAGACATAAAGCAAAGAAAAACTAGCCTACAATTCACAATCCCAGAGAACCTAGACAACAAAGAGGATCCTAAGAGAGACATACATGAGTCTAATTTACATGGGACATAGAGAAGGACAATATCTCCTGAATAAATTGGGAGCATGGGGACCATGGGAGAGGATAGAAGTGGACTGGAGAGAAAGGTAGTTGACGAGTGTTGTAGGAGAGGCGGCTTGTTTGTCCCAGCCGCCTGGCTAGCTTACACCTGAAATAACCACACAGAAATTGTATTAATTAAAATACTGCTTGGCCCATTAGTTCTAGTTTCTTATTGGCTAATTCTTACATCTTAATTTAACCCATTTCTATTAATCTGTGTATTGCCACACAACTGTGGCTTACTGGCAAGATGTAACCAGCTTCTGTCTCAGGCAGAAGATCCATGGTGCCTCTCACTCTGTTCTTCTTCCCCGCATTCAGTTCTGTCTTCTCTGCCTACCTAAGTTCTGCCCTATGAGGCCCAAAGCAGTTTCTTTATTCAATAACCAATAAAAAGCAACACATAAACAGAAGAACCTTCTACACCAGAGCAGAAAAAAATATATAGCTCAATAAAAACAATTTAAAAATCAAAAAATAAAACTGTGATGATTAAAAAGAGCTTGAAAAATTACATTTTGTAAATATTGAGATAAACAGTCTATTTGAGATCCAACAAGTGGCTTGTAATTCTGATTTGGCCACCATTTCTGATTACATGATTTTGATCACCTGGATCTACATGGTGAGGAAGAATAAATTCCCATAAGTTGTATTCTGACAGCCCCACATTCATCTTGGCATATGTGCCCCTCCCGCACACTAAATAAATAATGCAACTTGCAAAGATTTATTTATTTTCATATATATCTACATAAGTTATTTTTATCAAAAATATATTTTTCATATACTACATTTTGATTATGGAGTTCACTCCCTCAACTGGTCTGAGGTTTTCCTTACCTGCCTAAGTAACCAAGTCTACACCTTTTCTTACCCTTTTTCATCAGAATTATATATTATATATATGATTTTTATCTGAACCTGTGTATGTTTACCCCTGTGTGACTGGTACATGTGGAAGAGAGAAGAGGGCATCATATCCCCTAGAACTGAAACTGGAGATGGTTGTAATGTGTTCATTGGGAACAAAACCTAAGTCCTTTGCAAGCATAGTTGGTATTTTTATCCACTGAACCATCTATGTGTTACTATAATAATTTTTAAAAATAATATTGTTTTTGGTTCAGTAAGTCACTATTATAACTCTTTATACATCCCACCATGGAAGGAAGCACATACATAATTACAGTAGGCACACCTGTGTCTGAAAATCATTATTTACAGGTGACCACAAATTAAGAGATTTTGTCGGTTCTTAGCTGAAGCTAAGATCATTGTGGAAGGAAAAAACTAATATAGGCTTGAGAATTGCTCCCGTTTCAGGAATAAGTAATGTTAAGAAACTGTAAATTTTGGTTTGCACTTAAATAATGTAAAAATATTTTCAAGTCAGACGGCGCTGGCACAAACCTTTAATCCCAGCACTTGGAGGCAGAGGTTAGCAGATCTCTGTGAGCTCAAGACCAACCTGTTCTACAAGTGTTAGTTCCAGGACAGGCACCAAAAGCTACACAGATAAAGCCTGTCTCAAAAAGCAAAACAAAAAAAAGAAAAACAGGAAGAAAAAAGAAAGAAAGAAAGAAAGAAGGAAGGAAGGAAGGAAGGAAGGAAGGAAAGAAAGAAAGAAAGAAAGAAAGAAAGAAAGAAAGAAAGAAAAAAAGAAAGAAAGAAAGAAAGATTGAAAAGAGGTTTTACAATCTATGCAAAAAAATAAGTTAGATCTCGGAGTTTTCTATACCATAGGTTAGGATCAGAATGTTTGTTTCTTACCAGATTTAATTTCCCTAGTCATTCATGTTTGTAGGTGCCTATATTCCCAGTCCTGAGAAGGCTGAGGCAGAAAAGGTACCATGATTTTGAGAATATCACAGCTTAACAACATAGTGATCAGCTTGAGATACAGAGTAGGATCCTGATCAAAACAAACAGGAAATATATACATTTGTAATCTCAACACTTTAGAATATGTATATATATGTATATTTATATCACATATATGTTTATATATTTATATATATTCAAGGTTCTCCTATCATTCTCTTATCCACTTTGCCCTCTGCTATATGACACTGTTCCCAAGGAGGTCTGAACAAACTTCTACTCACACACCAGATAAGGTTATGATATGTTATGAATGAAAATACAACTCAGGACCAACTGGTGAATGCATGTACTTATTGAGGTTATTCACAGCAGTGCTAAGGAGAGGTAACAGAAGCATGGAAGACACTGTGACAGCCACTTCACTGATAGCCCATCCAGCATGGTGACAGCTCATGGAAGCTGAAAACCTGGAGCATATGGTGTGACTTGCTGGCCACTCAAGAGGCCTGAATTATCTCTAGTATGCATTGTGGGCAGCCTGGAAAATTATCTCTTCCAGAAAGCTTGAATGATCCGAGAAGATCTCCTCATTAAACTTTATTGTTTATATAATCTTGGGGAAGGAAACATTTCACACATCTGACTGGTTCTGGGGACACTCTAAGGCTTCTGAGTTATACACTTGCTAAGACTTTTAAAATTTTATTTTGATAGATTTTTAATTACAATATAATTCAATTACATACTTTTATCTCTTTCTTTTCTTGCTCCAACACCTCCTATATCCTTTCCTTCCAACCAACCCCTTTGAATGACCTCTATTTCTTTTCAATTTGATTTCTTTTACTTTATTATTTTACATAAATATATATGAATAAATGTATAGATACAAGTTGCTAAGTATGTATAGTGTGGCTTAGAAGGGGAACTCTCACAGGAGTGTCATCTCTAGACAAATAACTGCAGGCTACTGATAACAAATGAGAGGTAGAGAAATAGCTTCTCCCAGATGTGTGATCACTGGTTTGTTTAGGTGATACCAAATAATCAGCTCTGATATCATATTTATTACTTTAAATTATTCTTGTGGAGGGAGGTGTGTACACATGAATGTCAATTCCTGAGGAGCCAGAGGTGGCGGGGATCCTCTAAACCTGCAGTATTAAGCAATTATGATCCGTTAAACAAAGGTGGTAAGACACAACTCAGCTCCTCCTTAAGAGATGCCTGTGCTTTTAACCTCTGAGCCACCTACCAACCTCACTTTCTGACCCATGTGTTTAACATTTTTATATTATAATGACATCAGTTTTTTTCTTTTTTTTCCTCCCTCAATAGCCTCCCATACAAGCACACTTGTTCTCTTTCAAATTCACAATCCACAATCTCTTTTTCATATATATATATATATATATATACAGTCTGTATAAAGTTATTTGTATGTGTGTTTTCCCAAGCTAATCATTTCATTTGTATAACCAACTGGTCTCCTTCCATTGGAATTCTCTGAGCCTTAATGATTATAAATGATTTTATTGGAGGAAATTGCTACATAATAGCATCCCACAAAAATCTTATCTTCCTAAACCTTTTTTTTCCCCTGACTTCAGAAGGAATACTGTAAAATGTTTCTCTCACACACTCAAAGCAACAGGAGCTGCCTAGTTAAGACTTATAAAACTCAGGCCCATCAACCTTTCTTTCCTGTTGAAATTTTTTTTAAGCTATTGATACATCACAGTGGGAAGGATACAGTGGTTTGGTAAGTTCCATCTATGATAGCATGAACCTTGTGGGCATATTTATTCCCATTTGACAGTTAAAGAAAGAAAGCCAGACAGAAATGTTTGGACCACAGCCATGTACACGCATGCCTAATGGCCTTTTATTGCTAGCAAGATGGCATTGTCTCAACTAAACAGAGCACCTACTAACGGCAAATCATTTTTATTTAAACCATAGCAGTGATTTCTTTTTCTTTTTATTTTTTATTTAATATTTTATTTGAAAATACATTTTACTTACAATATATTCTGAACATAGTTTCTCCCCCCTCACATACTCACAGATCCCACCCACGTTTCCACCCATCCAACTCCACTTCTTCTTTCTCTCTCTCGTTAGAAAATAAATAGAAAATTTAAAAATAAACAATTGGCTATCTTTCTCAAACTCTTTCCTTCATGTCTCAGGAAACACTATGGACAAGAAGGCAAAAAGATTACAAGAGCCAGAGGGGATGGGTGGCACCAGGAAATAGTGTCATCCTGACTCAACAAGCCAGAGTAACGTACAAACTCACAGGAATTGTGGCAGCATGTATAGGTCCTGCACAGGTCCGAGCTAAAAGGGGAGACAGTACTGAAAAGGAAATGGACACATGAGCTCCCACCACTAACCAAGAATCTGTCTTAACGGACATCTACTTATAAGGAAAAAGATCAGTTTTCTCTAAGGGAGTCTCATGGGAATCTCATAAGCCATACTTAGGGGGCAATCTCTATGACCAACAGTAGATGGCCAATAGCAAACTAATTCAATTGTAGTTTTGGATAATTTTTCCATATTGCTTTGTATGGGCTTACTTTTTTTCTCTACTTGTCTTTGATTTGTGTATTTTTGTTTCCAATTTTGGGTTTGCATTGGTTTGGGGGTTTGTGTGTATTTCCCATGCTTTTTTTGATTCCTAATGATTATTTTTATAGAAGAGGAGTTTGGGGAGGTGACTCAGTGAATAATAGCCTCTCTGTGTGAGCATAAGTGAATACCTGACTTCACATTCTCAACACTCATAGAAAAAGCTGGGCATTTGGTTGGATAACAAGTGAGGAAATGTATATAATGAATATTAAAGAAGCGTCTGGCCAATACAACAGTGATGATTTTTGGTTCAGTGAAAGATCCTTGTTTTGAAGCAATAACAAAGAGAAGAGAGTAGTGAGACAGCAAACTTCCTGTTCTGATTTCCTCACACCTGGTTGCATGTTCCTGTACACTCATTTTAATAGAACATAATACACACACACATACACACACACACACACACAACACAACACAGAGAGAAAGAGAGAGAAGCAAAATGAGAATAAAGTCAGATTTCTAAGGTAAGTTTAAAATAAATGGAAAATTAAACACAGAAATAAATTATCCTCAAGCATACATACACATATCATTGCTAATGTCTATAAATATAAGTTAAGGACATAAAGTAGTTAGTGTGATAAAGATTACAGTCTAGATGTGACCCATGTTACTAAGCACTTGAAGTTTTATTCTTAATTTCACATTAAAAAATAGAAATTATTTCATTAAGCTTTTCTATGTTTTTATTCACTTCTGACTTATTTTTAATACTCTGCTTGGTCAAAACATATCTGTTTTAGAAATATTTATCTAATAGTTACCGAAGTCTCAAACATTACGACATCAAGTTTCACTAAATTTTCCTCCTTTTTAATTAAGGATATCAAGTAATTTGTTAGTGTATGCTGTGCCACAATAAGGACTCATAACCTCAGCTTTAGAAAAGTGCTCCGTGTTATTTGTTTGGCCAGCTAGGTTAGGGTAGTGAATTCTACTGTGGCTCAGCCTGATTTGAATCAAGTACTAGAGGGTCTTCTTAGTCTGTCTTCTAGGAGTCAGCACTTTGGGAATCTCAGATACATGTCTAAAGTTCCAGTCTGCCTTCTGCATTCTGATTGCTCACTAAGCACTTCAGTGTCTCCAGTACACATACAAGGGATCTGTGCTAAAGCTTTAGACTTAGATGCTCACTAGAGCATGAGCCAGCATCCTTAGTAAGGAACCACATGGCACAAACAAAAATTTCCTTGGTCAACTCTCTTGCTTCTCTCCCTCAGCTGCCAGCCTATTAGCATTCAACTCTCAGTTTCAATAGACAACATTTGGGTATTACAGGGGTGGAACTCAATTCCTTTCCCTAAAAAGCCATTTCTACACTGCTTACTGTTTAAGAAATTCTCATTATTTTCTTACATATTTTTTCCACTTTAAAGATTTAGAATTTCTGTATGTGACAAGAATTTAACATGTGTGTTACAGTTGTGTAGCTTGCTCTGCTTGTGAGGCTCCGAATAGTGGGTTCAGGACCTGTCCCTGGTGCTTGAGTTGGCATATGGAAACCCATTCTCTATGCTGAGATGCCTAGCCCAAATTTGATGCTTGGCCCTGTCTCTTCTTGATATGTCGTGCTTTGTTGATTCCCATGGGAAGGTCTGCCCTTTTCTTAATGGAGACAGAGGAGTGGATGGGGATGGATAGAAGGGCAGTGGGGAGAGGAAACAGGAAAAGAGGAGGGAGGGGAAACTGTGGATGCTCTGTAAAATGAATGAAAAAAAAATTAATAATAAAAAAGAATTTTAGAGTTTAGTATGCTAGTGTGTTACCCATTATACACTTGTGATTAAAAGCATGGAAGAATCAACCTTTATTTTTAGTGATGAACTCAATATTTCCCATTTAGAATTATGCTGGAGGTTAGGGTCTGAGGATCCTAGACAATTACCTTTCTTCACAGACACTATTGTTGAACATTCACATAGCCTTAAAATGCATACTTGCACCCACTGACATCTGCAATAATGTTACAAAAATAAGATATATAAGTAATGTACATAACTCAGCTACTCCCTGGTCAAACTTTATGCTCATTGCTCTGCTCGCTACCAAAAATAACAATAATTATGCCTGGAGGGTTGATTATTAACCTGCGTTCAGTTTCTCGCCTGAGCAATAATTTTTCACTTTCTGTAAATGCATGGGTGAATCGCAGATTCTAACCTCGAAGTCCTCCTGGTTTTATGTATGCTAGTCGGCTCATCACCACCCTAATGACAGTGGTCTCCCCAAGCTGTTATCTCAAGCCATGCTAGGTCTTCTTAAAATTCCTGTGTCATATCATTATCCTCCTTCTTGGCATCAGCAAGCATACTTACTCCCTCCTAATTACTTGATCTGTATGTAGTGAGAGTATGGATGAGGTGCTATTTGTTAGATTCACTCAGTGTCTTTTCTAGTTGCTAGGTGATAACAGCCAGTCCCAGCCAAAAATACTTAACAATCTTCAGATGACATTTTCTTGTTACTTTTCCTTTAAGCAGCCCAAGGCACCTGTGCCAGAGTGACTTAGACAGCATTTTAAAATTGCTTGGATTAAAGAAACATTTTGATTGGCTCACAGATTAATGTGAAGGGTAGATTAATTTTTGTGAACTACTAGCTTAGCTGAAGCAGCTGCTTACACTTGAAACTGCTAACACCATCACATTCTAGCACACAGAAGTATGGTTTTCCTAAGAATGAAGATATCCAAAGGAGAAACTAATAAGGCATATCTAAGTAGGGCGTTTGGTAATCACGAGATAACACTCTGGGGGGATTAGGAGCACGAGGCTGCATTTCTGTCACATTATTACCTCATGATAACCAGCTCCTTCTTGTCACACCTGACTGCATAATTCCTATCCAATTAAAAGTGACATTTTCTGGTGATGTTAGCAATTTGGGCACATACTTTTCTTTCTTCACCTGAGAACCTTCGTGCAAGACAGATCACTGAGAACTGAATGTCTTTGTTCCTTGGATGCCCTCATATTTCCTTGCTGAGAATAATGGTTTAGAATATTTTAAATGGGGCTGGTCACAGAGCTAGTGTATCTGCTTTCCTGGGTGTTATACATGGCTTGAATTGTTCTATCCAAGGCTATGACCTGGAGTGATTCATTTGTTCCATCTTAGTACCGACTACTAAACTAATCAATATTCTTAAGGATGTCATTCTATTGCAACAGTTAATAATAGTTAAATTATGGCTTTGCTGTGCACAAGAATTATCAGGAACAGGAAATTCTGAAGACATTCACTCTAATTAACAATGTTTACCCTAATTAGCATGTAAACAATTTATGTCATTACATATAAGTCAACATGCCCAGCCATGTACACACATACATACATATATTGTCATGAAACAAATTTTTACAGACAATCCTTAAAGATGAGCAGATATACAAAAGATTACCTTCCACTAAAATATTTAGTTGGGACACTATCAATTTCAGAAATGCATACATATATATTTATGTATATTTACAAGTTCAATATTATAATACAGATTTTTAGTTTTATGTTCCTACAATGACATTCAATTTTAACAATGTGCCAACATGTTTCCACTAAAATATTATAACATAGAAACGTTTGCCATGGTCTACTACATCATATTATCCACTTAGTAGTCAGTTCAAACATTTCTTATTTATGTACATGAATATACACTGGTATTTTTCTTTCCTTAATAATAGCCCTGCATTGTTGTTAAAAAAATGAGTGAGGTACATTCCCAAATCCCACTTTTTTATTGTTATTAGTGATGATGATGAGAACATAATTATTAACAAAAATTTGGTTTCATTGTCCTAAACCATTTTCTTGAGAATAAAGGGAAAACAGAGGATAGTTTTCCTAGACCTAAACAAAGATTCTTCCTTTGTGTAAGCATGTTGCTTTCTCTTGCGGCTTATCAGACCCTACCATCATCTTGATCCTTAGATTCCATTCAGGGATCTAGGCCTGCCCCTACCATGTTAAGCCTACTTACCAATGTCAATGCTGCAAAATCTGTGCCAAAATCATTTCTGACAAGTCTCTCTTTGTCCCTGAAGCAGCTTTTTCAGATCCTCTATCCCAGTTGATAAAATTGTATCTGTATTCGTAGTTTCTTGACAAATACTATTTCTATTATAGGATTGTGTACCACTTATTTGCTAACTATGTATCGCTATAGAATTAACATGGAAAAAAATAAGAAAGGCCAAATATAAGGGGATGTGGAAGGGCTGGTTGTGGGGAATAGAAAGAAGGTATGAAAGAGGATATAAAGCTAAATGTTTTTCTCGTTATAATTCTGTCATGAATTTTTTGTTTTGTTTTGTTTTGGTGGTGGATAAGTACATAAGATAATTTCAGTGTTTGAAGTATAATATTTAATGTGATGCTTCATAGGTTCCCTTAAGAACACCTATATTAATTGTGTAAAATTTCACTGAACTGGATAGACTGAATATGGTTAAATTTGGTGTGTTATATTTTCATTTATTTTCAAGTTCCACTTATAATAATTTTATAAAATTAAAAATTCTAAAAGAAAAAAATACTAAAACAAAATTAAATAAAAATGTATTGATAGCTTTTACTTAGTCTCATTTGTTATTAAATATCCTTTCAAAAAGACAGAAGCTCCAAATATTATGCTGAAATGTGCATAGCTATATGAAGAGTTTCAAATATATCATTTGGCACTTTTACCTATATTTCTGATGATGCTCCTCCATGCTGCATACTATACCTGAATTTAACTCCTTTTGAAGACTGAGTGGGTGCTGAATATAACACATTGATTTGTTAGTGGAGGCCGCTTGTTGTTCCTGGCCGCTTAGCCCCAAAATAATCACACAGAAACTGTATCAATTAAATCACTGCTTGGCCCATTAGCTCTAGCTTCTTATTGGCTAACTCATACATATTAATTTAACTATTAATCTGTGTATTGCCACGTGTCAGCGGCTTACTGGCAAAGTTTTAGCATGTCTGTCTCTGGCGGAAGTTCCATGGCTTCTCTCTGAATCTGTCTCCATCTCCTTTCTCCAAGCATGCCATTTAGTTTTCCCCGCCTACCTAAGTTCTGCCCTAACAACAGGCCAAAGCAGTTTCTTTATTCATTAATGGTATTCAAGCATACAGAGGGAAATTCCACATCATCCACGGAGATGATGGGGATAGACATGCTGAAACTTTGCTGGTAGGCCATGACCTCACGGTGATGCACAGATTAATGGAGATGGGTTAAATTTATATAAGAGTTAGCTAGACAATAAGAAGCTAGAGTTAATGGGCCAAGCAGTGTTTAAATTAATATAGTTTCTGTGTGGTTATTTTGGTTTTGGGCGGGCAGGGAGGAACAAGCAGCCTCCTTCCTTGCAACATTGTCTACTCATCAGTTGGTTACCTTTGGTGCTTGGCTCTGACCTTTGATACTTAACACTAGTCATGGACAGTCTCTCAGCTTTCTGTATGCAAATGCAAGTTGTGATCAGCCCCATTCCTCTTCCTGCTGCCATGACTTCTCTGCCTATTGTCATGACTTCAACCACCAGGATGGACTGTAGTCATTGGGGAACTGTAACCCAAAATAAAATTTCTCTTCCCCAGGTTACTTTAGGTTATGGTATTTTGTCACAAAACAGAACAGTAACTGACAAATAAACTGAAACGAGGTGTTGGGGTGATGCTGAGATGAGCTAGACAACGTTTATTTCTTTAATATTATTTTATGTTCCTAGAGGAATAAGGAGAACTTGGTACCATCACACTGGAAAAAGTCATAGAGTTCCCTGAGAAGATGTCAATGGGTCATCCCTGTGCTAGTTTAAAAGTCAAGTTTTATTCCATTTTCCTTAAATACTGAAGACTGATGGAGATAACAAGCCAGTGTATGAGGAGGGAAGAGACTTTGCTGTCCAGTTCAAGTCCTCACATCTTCCTGCCATCGTCTTAATTATCAGGTTTTCATTGAAGAAATTGTAAGAGAATAAACCAAAGATCATGAAAGACTTGTCTAGTATCTATTCCTTAATAGCGAGATTTTCATTTAGAAAGGAATATTTTAAACTTCATACCTCACCAATCATGTCATCGATTAGTTCCACGAGAGATACACTAAAACTCATTTTAGTTCCCACATATGACCCTTGGAGAAGAAGACAATGGGGAATTTCCAATGACAATTTAAAGCTGGAGTGGGAAGTACATAAATGCTAATCAGATATTTGCCGTTTGCTTGTTTATAGTTACCTCTTCTCAAGTATAGTATTGGCATCACACCATTGCAACCAGAAAAATGGAAATTAAAACAGGTAGATGACTCTACATGTGATGTCAGATGTTCTCCTAGTTCTAAAACATGTCTGCTGCTCTTCATAGGACCTGCTGTCAGCTAATTGGGTGTCATTCCATATAAAGATAAAGAGAGGCTAAGGCTGAAAATTCGAAATTTACTGTTGATTTGGTGTAGAAATCTGGATCAGAAAGGATACATTGAAAAGTGAAAGCAATTAGTGAAGAAAGAAATGTCTCCAATGGTGATAAGAAGTTCAGGATAGATTCTGAGAGAGGGTGGTGACCTTCCAGGAGTGAGAACTAGACTGCTCAAGGAATAATTTCCTGGAAATTTCCTTAAGGGAGATCCATTTATAGGACAAAGCTTCCAGAGTAAAGATGAGTGTCTCTGTGAAGCCTTAAATTTTTCAGTTTAAGCAACCCCAATACATTGTTTATATAAACTTAAATATGAACACTTTTTTCCTATTTTTATTGGAAATAGATTCTTATTATGGGTACCTTTAAATGTAATAACTGAAAATGTACCTTAGAAATATCTAAAATCTAGCCATAGATTTTCTTTTAAAGATTTTACCTCCATATTAATAGTTTGTTCTGGCTATCTTAACTCAGAAGTCACACATCTTTTGCTAATTAAATAAATTGGGACTATCACTGATCATCTTAAACCTTCCCTCCTCCCCACAATTATCTTATCAAAGACTCCTACCCTTTCATATGTTTCAGCCTAAAGAATGCCATCACATTGCACTCAACTGTCAAAATAATAACAGAAAATTAATGCATGCTTGACTCACTGTCTCTTAATCCACTGTCTTTCAAAAATTCTAGCTGGTAAGTTAGAGGCTGTTTCTCAGCCTTCCTTGGACCTGACAGTTGCCGAGGTAAACATTAGTGCTGAGCAGAAGTGATTGCAAACCTGCTGTAATTAAAGCAATATGTGCAGCACATGTGTAGTTCTTACTGCCCAGAACACTATTTTTATACATTTAGTTCAGCTAGGATGGAGACATGAAGCAACTCATCTGTAGTCTGATGGCAATGGCAATCTAGAAAATACTGTGAAAACCGAATGGAAGTATTCAGTCCTTGGGAGACTGCATGCAACAGAGTCCTCTCTATGTGACTGTAACCTGACAGAAAAATAAGCAAACTGAACTTTATGTTGAAGAGTGCCTATTCTAGTCTTAGTCTGTCTTCATTATATGTTTATAAGTTGCTATTACTATGTATATTTTCGAGTATCATAGTAACTTGCAAAAGTCAATCCAACAATTTTATCATGATTAAGTGTATCATCTTATACCTGAAGTATATCAATAGATCATTTTTAAAAACTCTACATGTAATCATTAATCATAGAAAGACTATGACCAAATATACCTCCTCAAAAATTGTACTTCTTAGCTTCTAGAAAAAGCCAAAAAAATACCTGTCATTCTATGCTATTCATTCTCAAGTATTTTTTATAGAAACTAAAATAAACTTAAATCACAGGACCATTCAAAAAATTAAAATAAAGCCTTTAATAAAATTCCAGGCTAATGGGTTGTCAGACACACAAATTAAAAGCAGCAGACTATTTGAAAATATTAAGAAGGAAACTAAATAGAACCAAGATTCACAGAAAAGCCCTTTAAAAATACATCACATTAACTAATGATATTTAATAACATAAATTGTGTTGCAAATACCCTAAAAATAAGAAACATTTTCACCTAATCTTGTAAATAAAATGCTATTAGCCCAATAAACAGAGAGATTTTGGATATGCAGTGAAATGAGGAACTTAATTTTGTGTTTTATCTACCTCAGACCTATTAGCAAATATCAAACCTCAAGTTAAGAACTATAATATGAAGGCTCATCATTTCCAAAGCAGTTAATATAAGACATTCTAGTAAGAAAAGAAAAAATAGAGGCATATCCAATGTATAATATTAAATTTCATTATATTAGACACAAGGAAAACACATTTTATATTGGAATTAATTTAAGCTTCTCATAAACAAGGAAGAGATAGATAATAAACAATAATAATTTGAAAATTTTCCAGCCAAATTATCTTAAATGAAATAATCAAATAAATAACAAATATTCACTGTAATAGTGAAAATGAATTTTGACATATGGCAGGTGAATTTGGCTTGGTACATAGTCATTGCTTTGCAACAATGGGCTGGATCTTTCTATCTTTGCAACCATTTTTCCTCAGAATTCTATTTTTGCATTGCAGTTATGCTTCTTAAGTATATAAAATAACAGTCTAAGTTTCTGGCATTAAGTACAGAATCTACAACATTTGAGGAATGTGGTAAACCTTGGCTCATACTAGTTTGATATCATGATGTTTATTAGAGGAAAAAAGATTTTCTGACTCTCCCAGAAGCCCTATACAGAGGTGGGCAGGGAAAACTAAACTGAATCCTGGGAGAAAGAAGGCAGAGACAGAGATAAGCCAGGTAGCCTAGCCAGAGACAGATACCAGACAGAACATTGCTGGTAAGCCACAGCCACATGGTGATACACACATTAATAGAAATGGATTAAATTAAGATATAAGAGCTAGCCAATAAGAAGTTAGAGCTATTAGGCCAAGCAGTGATTTAATTAGTATAGTTTCTGTGTGGTTATCAGGACTGAGCAGCCAGGCACAAACAAGCAGTCTCCCTACAACAAATTGGCATGCCAATGTGTGCCAGCTAAATCCACATAAAACCTGAGAAAGCTTGGAAAGGAATTCTAGATACTAAAACATGAAGTTTAGCTGCTTTTTTTTTCAAATGGTCTCTACTTGCTGGCAATATGCTGCAGCTCCTTTAAGAGAGGTCTTTCTGATTCAATGGTAGCAAAAAGAAAAAGAAAAGAAAGGAACAAAAGAGAAAACACATGGTTCAAAAAAGGCAGCTTCCTGGTTCGACAGCACAAATGACTCTGACTCTTTCAGAAAGTCTGGCCAAGAAGCATTTAAATGGGGTTTGTAAGTAGCATGTTACAAACTGCTTAATGGTTCCACATAGACCTGTTGTGTACTTGGAACTGGGGTGGCAGTGAACATGCCTCCATCATGCTTGACAGGGCAGAGACAAAAGGCAAAGCAGCCTTAGTATTAGTCATGCTGAAGCTTAGCTTTTTAAGAAGTGCTTACCATTGTAAGAAGTGCTCCTGGACTGAAAAGGATTTCAGATACACAATAGGACAAATTCAGCCTTAAAATCTTCTAAATGAGACACAGTGCATTCTAAAAATGTACATAGGCTTGGAGAGAGAAAAAAAAGAGTAAAATGATAGTGAATGTAATATAAAAGAGTATTAAAAAGTCATAGATTAAGAG
Organism: Ondatra zibethicus; assembly: GCA_004026605.1. NCBI lineage: Eukaryota > Metazoa > Chordata > Mammalia > Rodentia > Cricetidae > Ondatra > Ondatra zibethicus. The sequence goes on from PVIU01004267.1 coordinate 91,636, forward strand.
TAAGGTAATAAAACAAATATTAAACTTGTAGAAAAAGTAATAGAGTAAGAAAAATAAGTTGGAATATACAGAGAGTCTGTATTATGTATATTGTTGTGTTTTTTTAAATCTGAGCCTGTTGTTTTCACAGCTCATATATTTAAATCTTTATTGTACTTCATTCTCTTATATTTATCTGCACCATAAAGTGAATTTTGTATGTCTATGATTTGTAGATTCAGTTATTTCATTAATAAAAAGAAACTGAAACTGAATAACAGTATTATTTAGACTTTCAAATTTGTTGCTTCTGTTTGTACCGTGTGTGTGTGTGTGTGTGTGTGTGTGTGTGTGTGTGTGTGTATGTGTGTGTGTTTCCATAAAGGGGTCTATGTTAGTTTTGGAGCCTATCCTGGAACTCACTCTGTAGACCAGGCTAACCTTGAATTAACAGAGATGGTTTTTGTTGTTGTTGATGTTCTGTACATTGATTTTGCTTTTGACAGTCTCTCCCTGTGCATTACAGTAACCTACACCAAGCTGAGATTTAATTCTTAATAATTCATGAGTTTTATATACTTGTATATAGACTGCATTTCTTTCTTTCTTTTTTCTTTTTTCTTCCTTTTTTCTTCTTTTTTTTCTTTCTTTTTTTTCTTTTTCTCTCTCTTATTTTTTCAACTGCCCTGGAGCTCACTCTCTAGCTGGGGTTAACCTTGAACTCACAAGAGTTCTACCTACCTCTGAAGCAAAGTGCTGGAATTAAACTCACTGCCTGGTGACTGCATTTCCTTTATCTGATGTATAACTATGAAGCTCATTGTAACTTTTGGTGTCACTTTAAGAAATCAGATTGTTATATAAAATAACAAAACAAATATTTTCTCCCTCAACACACAAGATTTCCACTCTACAGAATATCAGTACATCTTTTGTTTTCTTACTTTGTGTGTGTGTTTATTTTTTCATTCAAAAATTTCTACTTCCTCCCCTCCTACCATTCCTCTCCCACTCCCCCACTTGCCCTCTTTCCTGCCCCTCCAGTCTTAAGAGAGGGCAGGGTACCCTGCCCTGTGGGAAGTCCAAGGCCTTCTCCCCTCCATTCAGGCCAAGGAAGGTGTGCATCCAAATAAAATAGGGCCCCAAAAAGCCAGTACATGCAGTAGAAATAAGTTCCAGTGCCATTATCAATGGCTTCTCAGTCAGCCCCCATTGTCAGCCACATTGAGAGTCCAGTGTGATTGCATGCTTGCTCAGTCCCAGCCCAGCTGGATTTGGTGAGCTCCCATTAGATTAGGCACACTGTCTTAATGGGGGGACCAACCCCTCACAGTCCTGACTTCCTTGCTCATCTTCTCCCTCCTTCTGCTCTTCAACTGGACCTTGGGAGCTCAGTCCAGTGCTCCAATGTAGGTTCTATGATGATATTCACAATATTAATCAGTGTGACTATGGGAAAAGGCCAGTTCAGACACCCTCTCCTCTGCTGCCCAAGGACCTAGCTGGGGACATCCCCATGGACACCTGGGATCCCCTCTAGAGCCAAGTCTCTTGCCATCCCTAAAATGGCTCCCTTAATTAAGATATCTTTTTCCATGCTCCTATATCTGCCCTTCCTCCATCTCAACCCTCCCACTCCCACGAGCTCTCCCCAATCCTCCCTTTCTCCCTTCTCTCCCCCCATCTTCCCTTCCCCCTACCTCCATGCTCCCAACATGTGCCTGGAGATCTTGTCTACTTCGAATATCTAGGAGGATCTGTATATGTTTTTCTTTGGGTTCACCTTATTATTTGTCTTCTCTAGGCTTGTGAACTATAGGCTCAATGTCCTTTGCTTATGGCTAGAGTCCACTAATGAGTAAGTACATACCATATTCATCCTTTTGGGTCTGGGCTACCTCACTCAGGATAGTGTTTTCTATTTCCATCCATTTGCATGCAAAATTCAAGATGTCATTGTTTTTTACCACTGAGTAGTACTCTAATCCATTCTTCCATTGATGGGCATCTAGGTTGTTTCCAGGTTCTGGCTATTACAAATAATGCTACTATTAACATAGTTGAACAAATGCTTTTGTAGTATGATTGGGCATCTCTTGGGTATATTCCCAAGAGTGGTATTGCTGTATCCTGTGGTAGGTTGACTCCCAATTTCCTGAGAAACTGCCACACTGATTTCCAAAGTGGTTGCAGAAGTTTGCAATCCCACCATCAATGGATGAGTGTTCCCCTTATTCCACATCCTCTCCAGCATAGGTTATCATTGGTGTTTTTGATTTTAGCCATTCTGACATGTGTAAGATGGTATCTCAGAGTTGTTTTGATTTGCATTTCCCTAATCACTAAGGATGTTGAACATGACCTTAAGTATCTTTTGGTCATTTGAACTTCTTCTGTTGAGAATTCTCTGTTCAGTTCCGTACCTCATATTTTAATTTTCTTATTTAGAATTTTAATGTCTATTTTCTTGAGTTCTTTATAAATTTTGGAGATCAGACCTTTGTCTGATGTGTGGTTAGTGAAGATCTTCTCCCATTCAGTAGGTTGCCTTTTTGTCTTAATGACAGTATCCTTTGCTTTACTGAAGCTTCTCAGTTTCAGGGGCCCCATTTATTCGTTGTTGCTCTTATTGTCTGTGCTACTGGGGTTATATGTAGGAAGTGGTCTACTGTGCCCATGTGTTGCAGTCTACTTCCCAATTTCTCTTCTATCAGGTTCAGTGTGGTCGGATTTATATTGAAGTTGTTAATCGATTTGGACTTGAGTTTTGTGCATGGTGATAGATATGGATATATTTTCATTCTTCTACAGGTGGACATCCAGTTATGCCAGCACCATTTGTTGAAGATGCCTTCTTTCTTCCATTGTGTAATGTTACCTTCTTTGTAGAGACTCAGGTGTTTGTGGGTTAATATCCGGGTCTTCGATTTGATTCCATTGGTCAACATCTCTGTTTTTATGCCAATACCAAGCTGTTTTCATTACTGTGGCTTCTTTTAATTATTTTACTATGAAGAAGCTAAGTACAAGACACAGTTTATTGTATGACCTGCTAAGCTAAATGAACATATATATTTTAAAGTTATCTTGACTTCAGAATTTAGATCTAAGGATTTGTTGCTTTGGAAAAGAGGTTCACTTTTTGTTTCCACAGAAGATGAGAACTTATGGATTACAACCAGAATAATGGGGTTTGATGGACCAAGACCCACCAAAAGGTCTCCGTGGACCCCACCCAAAAATTAGTTCACCCAATGAAAAGCAGGAAGCAGTTTGGAGAGAACTACACCCAAATTTCCTAAATGGTTGTTTATAAATGTTTGTTTACATTTAAAAGGGGATATGTTATAGAGATTTGCATTGGTATGGATCTTGGTCTATTGCTTCAAATTTTAGCTCAAATTAGTTATATATATTTCTGCTTTTGACTAAGGAATTGTGTTTATGCAGCTCATTTAAAAATGTAATCTATAATTAAGAAATTTAAGTTAATAGAGAATTACCTGTAATGTGAAGCTTGTAGTCATGCTAGTTAGGTTTTCTAGATGTACAGAGATGTATTTCAAATTTCAAAGACTACAAACTATGGTATTTAAAATGTCTTAAGAACTTAGGACTTTTCATGATATGAGACACATCTGTTCCTATCAGCACCAATTACTGCAATAGGATGATGGGCATCACAGAGGCTCCTTATAAAGTTTGTTAACCATGTGGGCAGGAAACTTCTTTGTCTGGACCATTTGATGTTTTGCTGTGTGAACTGGACATGCAGGACCCACAGAAAATTTACTGCTGAACTTGCCTAAATGTGAGACAGTTCTTTGTGGTTGCTGGTTCATAAAAGAGTCTGCCAGACATTCTGCAGAACACAGAAGAAAGTGACTGACAAACTGTCAATATAAGTAGAACTGTCTTTGAAATTTCCTGGAAAAGTCTGCCAGATATTATGGACCTGTAGGCTGAAAATTGAATGTCCCAATGTTACAGAAGCACTTTGGGTGATTGTCTAGGCAGTGAGATGTCTCTGTCAATTTTAGAGTTTTGGAAGTTGCTTACAATGCACTTCTTGCTTACTTAGGTAATATTATAGCCTTTTGGAGTCTTTTATGGAGTTGAAGAATAGATAGTTATAGTTTTACTTAGTTATGATAAAAGATAAGGTATTTTTTAAATGTTGTAACTGTAATTCTTGCTTGATACCTGCCTTGCTATATGTAATTTTACTGTGTTAAAATTAAAACCTTCCTTTTTATTTAGACAGAAAAGGGGATTTATGTGGGAAGTGCTTCTGTCTATGTGTTGCTTTTATTGGTTAATGGATAAAGAAGTTGCTTTGGGCCTAGGGCAGGGCGGAACAGAGCTAGGCAGGGAGAATAAACTGAATTCTTGGATAAAGAAGGCAGAGGCAATGAGAAGCCATGTAGCCCTGCCAGACAAAACTGTCAGATGGAACTTTACCCAGTAAGCCACAGCCACATGGCAGTGCACATATTAATGCAGATGTGTTAGTTTAGGTTATAAAAGTAAGCTATAAATATGCTTAAGCTATTGGCCAAACAATATTGTAAATAATATAGTTTTGTGTGATTATTTCAGGAATCTGTGTGGCCGGAAAATGGACAAGTGGCTTCTGCCTACAGAGCTCAATACTGTTTGTGATTGTAAACTACAAGTAGGGTCTTGAAATCCTTGTGCCCCACCACCCTGAATAATGGAGGTCTACTCTGTATGTAAATAAAGAAAGTAACAAGAAATTTAACTTGCACATGTAACTCATCACATTGTAAACATATATGATTAATGTCATCTGCCACATATTATGTAAAAAATAAATTAAAATAGTCTCAAATCTTAAATTAAATGTATAATGGCAAACATTTAGTAAACATAAAAGGATATTTTGTGATAGATTTATAATTGCTCAATTCACATTATATTCAGGTGGTGTGAAACACAAGTATATATTAGAACTTATGGGTTATGACAACTTGGACTTTCACTGATCTTGCTATGACCAGGTGATTTGAGCTTACATTATTCATGTTATTGAGGTCAATGGCTACCGAAGCATTATGTTAATTGAGTCAAGTATCTGGCTCCATTAACCACAGGAATTTCAGTATGCTCTCCTTTAAGTGGCAGTGTTCCAAGAAGTATAAAGATCATACTTGAGACCCAGGTCCAGAGCTATCATGGCCTTCTTTTCTACCCTGCTATTATATCCAGCAAAGACTAGAGCCCAACAATACTGCAGAAGTCAAGAAGTAACATCGATCTTGGAAGGAAAGAACTGTTGGGTCATATTAAACTGGACATTTGTTCAATAAAACAGAGCTTAAATGTTTTGTTATAAATATGGGAAAATAAAAAGTTTACACTATTTCTAACCTAAGCCAAAAATAAATGCAAAAACATCTCCAGCCAGATCCAGAAAGGTAGTATAGATTTTTGAAATATCTAGCCTAAAAGTGCTAAAATAAGTTACTGGAGAAAACAACAAAAACCCACAGAATGATAAGGGTTAAAGCAGTCACAGGTGCCAGTCTTGAATGATTCAAGTAAATTAAAAGATACAAAGACACAAAGACCATACATTACCATCAAAATGAACAGTATATGAAATATATGCATGAGCTAATAAATCTCAAATCTGAATAGGCTTGCTATGTTCTATATGCTGATAATAGAGAGTGGATATTATTAAGGGCACATGAGACATGCACCAACATGCAAGACATAAGACAGAAGCTGTGACCAGGAGAATTTTCATAAGAGAACTAAGGACAAGTGTGGAAGAGAACTCACAGCAATAAATATTTAATATATAGATTGGGAACTAAGTAAAGCCTGTGAATAAAAATAAATAAAATGATGAAAGGTAAACACCGAGGAAATAGTTCTGGAGAGATGGCTCAGCTGCTAAGAGCACTGACTGCCAAACCAAAAGATCTAAATTTGATAACTGGAAGCCACATGGTGCAGGAGAGAACCTACTCCACCATGTGCAAGCTCACTGTTAACATAGACATTCTGGCACCTGCTCACATATACACATCCATACAATTAATTAATTAGATGTAAGAAGAGAGTAAAATTTTAATCTAGGAAAATATTTAATTAAAATAAAGAGAAATAATTATGAAACCGTTTGTTTTTTAGATAAATTGAATGTCCATGAATTGTTAAATAATTTTCAGAAGAAATAGAGATGACTTGGGAACAATTTATGAACATTTATAAATATATAGAAAAAAGCTTGCAGATAGTAAATAAACAGAAGGCAGAAAAGGAGAGAGACAGAGAAAAGAAAAAAAAGGACAAGAAAAAGTAGAAAAGTTTAAAAGGAAAGGAAGAAAGGCGAGAGAAGAAACCTGAGTTTTCATTATATAAAACATACTTGATAGCTTATGTGAATTAACTATAACTTTCAAGAAATAAATGTTTACTGGTCATAGACATATGCTTGCCAATAATATGAGTGATTCAAAGACTAAATTATGTGTGAAAGAAGTAGACCTCACAATAATAAATAATAAAGGTCAAACAGACTAAAATTAGTGGAGGTGCCTGTTCTTTCAAAATATGACTTTCAGTGTGCAAAACATTTCTAACTTCATGTTTTGTGAAGATTGAAAGGAGACTTGACAAAAGTTTCTTGAAGAACTCTGCTTCAATTTACAAGTGGTTGCTGATTGGTAACACAAAGGATCATATTTTATAATAGAACCAGGGTCCTTGGGTAACCAGAGTCACTAAATAGTACAGTAAAGGAAGCAAAAGTGTCACAGGTATACTTCATTTCCACTTGAGACCTTTTATAATGAACTGTATCTAAGATCAAAGAGGTTAATGCTTTTCAATATACATTGATTTAAATATAATGTTCTGATCGCTCGTAAACTGAGCAAATTCTGAGTTGTTAAAAAGTGAAAACATTAGATTTAGCACCATCTTCTATTTTGAATATGTACACTGGTATCAACAATATTCTTTTTAATTCTCTGTTCTATGTTAATAAACTTAAATTTAATATTCATTTGTCACGTGATTGAAATATTTTTGTAGTTACAGGATGATTATTTGTTCAGTCAAACTTGAAAGGTTTTCATGAAAAGTTTTCACCTTATAACAGTGAGCTTTTGGACACATCTTAACTTCAATTCTAAGAATTGGTGCAGATCACATTGATGATGTTTTTGAGATGAGCTTGGTCAAACTGACTGTTTAATATGAGTAAATACTAATAGCAAAATTAATCCTTAATTTTGTGAAAACTACTACCCAAAAACCATAGACTCATGAGAACCCTATTTGTCCAAATGATTCAGAATATTTTTTCCTTCTTGTGATAGTTGGAGACACATTATGAAAAGAGTAACTTGATTTGATATTTGAATGAGGTAGTTGTTTTCAGTCGTTCACTAACTGAACAATTTTAACAAAACCTCATAGGTCTGCCCCATGTCTCCTTCCATCCAAATCCCACCCTTTCTCTCTTTCCTTAGGAAAAAAAATCTAAAGAATAATAACTGAAATAAGACAGAACAAAGGGACAAACAGAAAAAAATGACAAAAGAAAAAACAGAAAAAATCCCATATATTTATGCAGAGACAAACAAATTTAATAAAACAGTAATTACGTTAAAAACACACAATAGAAACCATAATATATGCAAAGGAAATTTAAAGATTTTGCTTGTTTGTTTTTGCTTTTGTTTTTGTTTTGTTTAAGCCCTGACAAAGCATTATTAGGCAAAGAACTTCCCAAAATATAAAAATATTTTTGAGTGGAAAGAGAACTTGTAATCTGAATATAAAGTGTATAACAATAGACATAATTTTTTTTAAATTGTGTAGCTATGTGGGGGTGTGGTATAACATGGTGCACTCATGGAATTGTAGGTCAGAAGGTAACTTGTGGAAGTTCAGTCCCTCATTTCACCATGGGTGCTCTGTGTGTTAGATTCAGGTTGCAGGCCTGGCAGCACACTCCTTTCCTTTTTTGTCATCTCTTTTTTTGTCTATGTCGATTTCATCTGTGCAAAGAAAACTGTCACTAGAGTTGGTAGGCTCAAAGTTGCAAACCAAGGCAGGAGTGAAGTCAGCTGAGAATGTGTTTAGAAGAAACCACACGGTGTTGTACTGTTCGTGCACAGAGCTGCAGCAGGACCACAGGAAGTTCATTGTAAAAAGTATAAATCTAAAGGCAGAGGTGGGGAGGAGCAAAGTGAATGTTTACCATTTCAAAGTCCCCCATGGTACAAAGTCAGGCTACTGTGTCACATAGGTTGGCCTCTGGGGGCATTTCATTTGAATAGCACTAAGGTTTGGAGTAAATGTTTTTATTCACACATTCTTATGCATGCTCCACCCATTACATGGACTTGACACACAGCTTTAAGCACTGTATTCTCATCAGCATCTTAAATATCCATCCTCTCAGGTGGCTATATTGAAAATATTTTAATGAGCCCCAAATAAACTTCAGACAGCCTCAAGTGCCTCTGTGTAAACCAGTGCCTTAATTTAGTAGACCTATGTGTGGGGTAGATAGACTTCCAACCTTCCTCTTAGCCAACTGATATCCTTGATATGCTACTCCTGCAGCCTTTGGAGGAAATCTCTGGGTGTCACTCTCTGCTCTATTCACATGCTTTATAATAATATTTAGTACTAGTTTACAATGGTAGAATTCTCATAATGAGTGTAGTACCCTCCTATAGTAAACATGAGAAACGAACTAGTTATTCTTCCTGTAGAGCTCACTTCTCTATACTGCTGTTAGTTGATTTTAAAGTGGTCATTTAATTTTCAGTAAGTAAATATGGTCAGTAATTGGGATAGTGACTTAAAATATTTGAAATAACTGGACAGGGGTCCCAAAGACACTGAATGTTGTGACAAGGGCTTTCTGAAGATTTGTTCTTGCAGAGAAAGGGAAAACATGTATGTATAAGAGCATTGATAATCATTGTGAGGCTTTGGGAAACCAGAATCCTTCCACAGAATTGAACAAAGGCTATGGTCTGATGATAAAGGGGTAAAGAAAAGAAGATTACCAGGGACAAGGGTTGACTTATATTTTTTTCTATGACTTAATGCTGGTGAAGTGGAGACACAGAGTTCAGAGAAGTCAAGGTTACAGATCCAATTAGTGCCTGCAGTGAAGGAAACGGTTGATAAGGTGGAGTAGTTAAATATCAATAAGAACTTCAAATAGAAAGTTCTCTGTTATATGCCATTCTGAGATGAATAGCAGTAAGGTTTTGAGAGGGACAGTTGGGGCAAGGAAGATAGATCAGTGAGAAAAAGAGATGAAGAGTGTCAGCTGGAGTTTGAGAGATGGAGTGAGGAATTTCTGATACTCTTTTATTTAAAGGATGGAAAGAGAGAGGAGGAGGAAGACATAGAAGAAAAACACTTTCCAGATGTCACATATTAAAGGGAGTTAGATTTTCAGTCATCCAAAAATAAATACAACAAAGAGTAGGTAAAGAAGAAAGAGCTGTCATTGACAAAGTAGGGAACTTCTGGAGAATCTATTTTTAACATCTAGGGTGACAGCTGGCTCTTCGTAGTATTACCTGAATGCTCTCTGAGTAAGTTGTCTTTTCTTATTGTCATATGATTCTGCAGGTTCTTGCAAAAATTTAGTTTAATATGTCCTATTGAAGGTATTTCCCACCCCGTGTGTGTGTGTGTGTGTGTGTGTGTGTGTGTGTGTGTACGTGCGTGCGCAGGTGAGAGCACACACATGTGTGTATTTAAAGTTGCAATCCTTACAGTTTTCATAAATCTATATAGTTAACAAGACAGCCCAGGAAGCAATCCAACTGAAATTAAATGCTAGAAAAATCAATTTTCAATATAAAGGTCACAGAAGGTCTATTGTATGTGTCATGTATGGAAAAAGTTGGGGAAAAGGCAAGTCAGCTGGAAGGATAGCAAGTCTCACAGAGCTATGGTTTAGGTACTTTGGGGAAAGAGATGGAAATAAGAGGTAAGATGATTTGCCTCATATTTCCTAGAAATATGGTAGGAATTCCATAGTCATAGATGATAATTTCCCTTGTAAACCAGGAAACTGATCACTGTGGCTAGAAGAAAGATACCTGGAAAGAGAGCTGCTGGGCAAGAAATCCTGGGCTTAATCATCCCAAGACCTCATGACATGTTTAAATGAAAAGATTTATAAAACATACAAAGACGAGGTTATATATGTAATTTGGGCATAGTAATGAAGTTGCTTGATCAAAACTGTCAAGACTTTTGATCACCTCTGAAGAACACTATTCAGTAAACAACAATTCCCAATACATCATTCTCCATAATTTTTTTCTATTCTGTGTTTATAATTTCCTTTAATTTTCTGAGAATATTCAAAGGCATTGAGTTCTCATACTTTCTATGATCTTAATATTGAAGGTATATGTGTTTCTTCAAAGAGGTTCCACTGCCAGGCATAAACAGTAATGAGGTAAACTTTTGACTGTAAACTATGGAAAATATCAATCTGTTTGAATGGAGAGGAAAGACATGGAATGTAGGTTTTTGAAGAGGGGCAGTTCAGGTTATGAAGCAATAAGAGTGACATGAATGCATGAGAATTTTTACATAATAATGAGAAACTGGCAGCATTCTATGGTTTGGAAGGAACAAAATAATTTTGGGTGTGAGAGAGTGAAAGCATGGTTATGATAGGTAGAAAACAGAACACTAGATGTGACAAATTTAGATTATGTTGAGATTGAAATTATTGTTGAAGAGACTCATTCATTTAAAAATGTGTTTCTATATTAAATATTAATTGGCTCCTACTAAGTAAAAAATAATATAATATTTGAGTTATATTTATGTACTTACTATTACCAAAAGGAGCAGTAAGTTTTGTGTAAAGACCAAAGTTAAATGAGTGCCTCCTAATGTATTTGAATTAGTTGAACAATGAAATCTTTATGGATAGTTACATATTTAAAATTGGTGTGTTTGGAGTTCTGGGAACATATCCTAGAAACAATCATGTGCTGGTGAATAAAATCATCCCAAAATTGAGGTGGAGGTGTGGTATAGAAGGTTCTTCTGTATTTGTGTTGTTTCCATTGGTGAATAAAGAAACTGCCTTGGCCTTTTGATAGGGCAGAAATCAGGTAGGCGGAGTAGACTGAACGGAATACTGGGAAGAAGGGAAGTGTGGCAGATGCCATGAAACTCCTGTCTGAGATTGATGCTGGTTAGGATCTTTCCCGGTAAGCCACGACCTCGTGGTGAACACAGATTAATAGAAATGGGTTAGATCAAGATGTGAGAGTTGACCAAGAAGAGACTAGATATAATGAGCCAGGCAGTAATTTAATTAATACAATTTCCACGTGGTTATTTTGTGGGACACAGCCTGCTCCCCCTATTACTCACAGGGGAGGTGTAATTATATGGGTTTCCGCTGATTCCATGATTGTCGACGAGTCAAGCACTGCATAGTTTAAGTTAGAAAAGTGATGCTATCACTTGTGGCACACACCTTAACCCCAGTAATCTGCAGACAGAGGAAAAGTGATCTCTGTTGGTTCAACATCATCTTGGGCTACAGGAGATTGACTCAGTCTAAAAGAGAAACAAAGTCAAGTGGTGGTGGCTCACACCTTTGAACCAAGAACTAGAGAGAGACACAAGAAGTGATATGGTTATATTGAGGCAGGGGGAGATAGGAGCTCAGGATTCAGTCTGAGGTTTCATAGGGACAGGATCTCCCCTTTGGTCTGAGGATTTAGTAGAACTAAGAACTAGTGACTGGCTCTTCTCTGATCTTTCAGCATTAATCCTGGAGTCAGAACTCCAGATTTTTATTATAAAGACCAATCAGAATGTGTGTTACAAGCTCACAACCATATGTATTTCCAGTTCCATGATATCTGATGCCTTTTTCTGGCCTCCGGGTGTGGGGTTTCCTGCAAGCCTTACAGTTAGAAGGAAAACAATTCAAATGAGGGAAGAATGAAGCTCAGTTTGTCTCCAACTTAGTTACCTGGTGCTGGGCCAAACTTCTGGAGTCTGACACCTCTTGTTTTTTTGTTTGTTTGTTGGATAAACATTTAAGAACAGCATAATTTTAGGGAAACAGTTTTCTGATAACCCTTAACTCAATCCTTAGTATATAACAAATTCAAGACATGTTCACATTGAAACTCTTTACAAAGTACATAAGGCTTCCTCCATAAAGATAGGTTCCATTGACTTGGAAAAATGTTCCACATAAGAGACTAGGTAGAACAACTGAGGGAAATGTCATGCTGTGGGAGTCAGAGCTTGGCCCGGTTCTAGGATCAGATAGAAGTTACATAGGCAGTTGTAATGTACAGGTAACATCTCTCATAAGGATCGGTTCTACAGACTGAAAAGCAGTGCTCAAGAATGGGAGTGGGGGATCTGGGATAAATAAACATCATACTCTAGGATATTCAGTTGAAGCCTGACTCTACAGATAGCAAAGGATCACCTGTTTCTAAGCTACATGCTGTACCAGTATTCTGGGAGGAAAACTGAAAGAAACAAGACTGAGTGCTTAAGTTTCCTGGCTTCTGTGTGCACAAGGACCTCTTACCCACTACACCTGGAGACCATCCCTTTACCTGAGGTGTGACTGTGCAAATCCGTGCCTCCTGTTTCTGGGATCCAAAATGTAACACGTTTGGAGTAAATCTGAAGCAAGTCAAAACCTTAGAGTTCAACTTATAAGTGTCAAAAATGATCTTTGTGACAAAAGATAAATGAAATCATGCTCCAGTCTTGATTTCACAAGTGCGTTATCTATCATTCTGTTTCCTGAAACATATGATTTAAAGTATCTATCTTTTAGTAGATACTAATAGGAATTCAGACACATGTAGCAAACATAAAACTTATTTAACTGAAATTAATAGCAAAGCCTCCCTTATCTAAATGTTCAAGTTTTAATTCTTCACTTTTGGTTTAGTTTCAGATTCTGCTTGCCAAAGTGACAATATTTGTCTTAATGCCATCAGCTAGCAGCTTTTAACCATGACTTTCTCAAGGCAATATAAAAGCCATCTAAGTCTCTAAAGCATCATAAAGTTATTAAATAAATAGTCCAGAATCAATATTCCAATTCAGCAACATGAAAAAGGTGAGTATTTTAAAAAGCCAGAATATTTTTTAGGGTGCTACTTGCACTTATATAAGATTTTAGTTGAAGGCAGATGTAAGGGCTATAAACAAAACATCTGTAGAGCTAGTTCTCCTTATACCTGGCATTGATCATAAACACAGAGTGATTCCTGAGAAAGTAGAATAATACTAAAAGCTTCCAGAGGGAAACACAATTTTAATGTATTTTTATAACTTCATACATGGACACTACATTTACATCATGTCCATCTAATGTGTCTCTGAACCAAACAACTCTTCTAATATTCTTCCAACTCTTCCTCAAATTTATAACTTATATAGTTACAGTTACATACACATATACATACATATATGATTATAAAAATATAGAGAAACAGTTATGAAATAATTTGTATTCTTATACCTTTTTAAATGTCTTTAGTATTACTAATCCCTCTCTCTGTTTTGCTGTATATTCTTCCCTTCATCTTCCAGTGTTAGTGCCTTGCCTCACCCATGTTTTCCTTTCTCCTCTTATCAATTATCTAAGTTTTAAACTCACAAAGTATTATTGAATTTGAGGCTCTTTAGAATATGTAAAAAACATAATCTGTATTCTCAAATGTCAAGTCGGGACAGAGAAATAAATGATTACACAAGCAGGGAGTCTGACAAACTGGTGAGTATGAGACGAGCAAAGTGAATAATAATAATTTCCGACTTCTATTGATGTGGGATTCCCTTCTGTATGCTGTGAATATATCTTGTTGCCATTGATTAATAAAGAAGCTACTTTGGCCTACCAGCAGGGCAGAGTAGAGCAAGGTGGAAATTCCAAGCAGAGATAGAGAAGAAAGTAGGTGGAGTCAGTGAGATGCCATGTAGCTTCCAAAGGAGAAAGATGCCTGCGGGAACTTGCTGGAGGCTTGTCAGTAGGTCACAACCTTGTGGTGCTGCACAGATTAATAGAGATGGGTTAATTTAAGATATAAGAGCAAGATAGCAATACTCCTAAGCAATTGGTGAAGCAGTGTTTTAATTAACACAGTTTCTCTGTGATTATTATGGGTGTCTGAAAACAAATAAGCAGCTGCCGCCTACAGAATGGCATGCCAATGTGGATCGACTACATCCACACAAAACCTGGGAGATGTTAGAAAGAAATTCTAGACACAAAAGAACAAAGTTGAGCACGGCTTTTTGGTCGCAGCATTTTCTCGGATGGGCTCTGTTTGATAGATGCAAGCAGAGGTGTGATTCTTTTAAGAGAAGGTTTCCTGACACAGTGGTAACAGCAAAAGACCACATGGTTTTGAAATGGCACCTTCCTGGTTTGTGCTAGCTGCATGAACAGAACTGGCTCTTTCAGGAGGTTAAGCACCTTTGAGCAGACTGTTACAAATTGCTTAATGATGATACAGACCTGTTGAGACTCTGGAGCTGGGACAATGAGCATAGCTCTCAGAGGAGGTAAACAAGCCTCCACCATGTCGGACCGGGTGGAACATACAGGCAAACCCTCAGCAGTAGTTCTAACCATGCCCACTTAGCATTTAAAAAAATAAGTACTCCTTGTCAGAAAATAATTACAGATATGAAATAAAGATGGATACAGGCAAAAATAAACCTCTGAATGGGTCACAGTATATTTTTAAAATGTATGCAGGTTTGAGAGAAAGAGGAAAAGGAGTATAGACAGTTAGAAAAGTACAGACAGTCATAGATTAAAGTAGTAAAGAAAATAAAATAAATATTAAACTTGTAAAAATAGTAATAGAGTAACAAAAGCCACATAAAAATGGAAAATACACAGAGAGTCTGGATTATGTATATTATTGTGTTTCCTTTGAATTTTTTTTTTTTTTTTTTACACTGTGAATGAGCTAAGTACAGAGAAACATTTCATTGTACAGGCTGCTAAGCTAAACCAACATATCTACTTTAAGGATATCTTGACTTCAAAATTTGTATCTAAGGATATGTTGCTTTGGAAAAGAGGTTCTTATTTTGTTTCCACAGAGGATGAGAACCTGTGGATTCCTGCCAGCCTAATGTGGTTCAATGGAGAAAGACCCACTCAAAGGTCTCTGTAAACCCCTAAAATTATTTCACCCAACAAAAACCAGGAAGCTGTTTGGAGAGAACTACAACAAAATTCTCTAAATGATTGCTTATAAATGTTTGTCTACATGTAAAGGGGGATATGACATAATGATGAATACTTTGCATTGGTAGGAATCTTGGTCTATTGATACAAATTTAAAGTTAATTTTGCTACACTGCGTATATGTATTTTTTCTCTTGATTAAGATATTGTGTTTGTGTACCTCATTTAAAAATGTAATGTATAACTAAAATATAGGTTAATAGATAGTCATCTGTAATAGTCAAGTTTATAGTCATGTTAGTTAGGTTTTCTATATGTACAGAGATATTTTTTAGATGGCTAGGTATTCTTCAAACCTTTTATAGATGTATAGAATATGGCATTTAAAATGTTTTAAGAACTTAGGACTTTCCATGACAATCAGACACATCTGCTTCTGGCAGCACCAATCTAATTCAAGAAGATAATGGGCATTGACGAGACTCCTTATGGAGTTTGATAGTAATTTGGGCAAAAGACCGCTCTTGCCTGGACTGCTTGATGGTATGCTGAGTAAACTGGGCATGCAGGACCAACAGAAAAATGACTGCTGAACTCGCATAAGGTGAGACCATCGTTTGGGGTTCATGCTTCATGAAAGAGTCTGCCAGACATTCTGCAGGACACAGATAAAAGTTCCTGACTTTGAAATTTCATGGAAAATTGCTTCATGGAAAATTCTGTCAAATACTATGGGTCTATAGGCTGAAGATGGATGCCCCAATATTACAGAAGAACTTTGGGTGACGACGGTTCAGGCAGTGAGAGGTCTCTGTCAATTCTAGAATTTTGTAAGTTGCTTACAGTGTGCTTCCTGTTAGCTTAGGTAATATGATATCTTTCTGGGGTCTTTGATGGAGTTGAAGAATAGTTATAATTATAGTTTTCCTTAGTTATGATAAAAGACAAAATAGATACAAATATTGTAACTGTAATTCTTGCTTAATACCTGTTTTGATATTTTGTATTTTGCAGTATTAAAGTTAAAACCTTCCTTTTTATTTAGACAAATAGAGAAAAGTGATATGGGATTCCCCTCTGTATGCTGTGAATATATTTTATTGGCATTGTTTAATTAAGAAACTACTTTGGCCTACTGCAGGACAGAATAGTGCAAGGTGGGAATTCCAAGGACAGAGGATAAAGTAGGCAGAGTCAGTGATATGCCATGTAGCCACTGAAAGAGAAAGACACCTGTGGAAGCTTGTTGGAAACTTGCCAGTAGGCCATGACTTTGTGGTGATACACAGATTAATAGAGATGGGTTTATTTAAGATATAAGAGCTAACTTGCAATATGCCTAAGTGATTGGCCAAGCAGTGTTTTAATTAATTAAAGTTTCTGTGGGATTATTTCAGGTCTGGACAGCTAAGAACAAATGAGTAGCCTCTGCCTAAATTTTATCACCAGCAAGATTTTGCCAGGCTCTCGTGTTCTATTCATCCTCCTCTTTTATTGATATATCTTAGGTTCAAGTTTACCCTCCTTTACTAAAAGCTTCAGCTATCTCTGTGTCAATGAGCTGCCTAACTCCAAAATGGAATGTGTGTTGTTGTCAGTCATTAATACTTGCTCAAGATATACCACAACCATAACAGGACTGAAAAGGTGTTTATTTCCTATCTATTGCAAAAAATAAAGATTATACATATATATTATATATAATATATATAATATCAATAATCTTCAAGGTGTATTATAAGTTTTTTGAGATATTATTATCAATAATTCTGGTACATCATTGCAATGTGTCTTAGAACCAAGGCATTTAAGATAAAATAGTGCAGACCCTACTTCAACATGCTTTACATTTAAGTATTTAAAGTAGTTATGGTAGTTAGTTTTGCATTGCTATAAAAAATACCTGAATAGAGAGTGATTGTCTGGGCTCACAGTTTCAGAAGTATCACTCCAAGTTTCTTGGATGAATAGGTATCTGGTGAGGGCAGGGAGCTCTTGGTGTTGGAGTAAATGTGCCCATCTTATAATAGACAAGTAACAGAGATTGAATGGCCTAGCAGAAAAGAGGCTACCCTAGAGACACAACCAATGACATGCTTCCTCCATATAGTTGTCAACATCTACTATACCCACCACCTCCCAGTAACCCATTCAATTATGACCATAACAGTGAATGATTCTATTGATGACATATTATATTGATTATATTTATGACACATTATAATCATGCCTCAAATTCTCATTTGCTTTCAACTCAGACTTTTAGCTGATAGCCATCTAACTACTGCTCCAGATAATTAGTTGTATTTTGCTGTATGCCACCAGGAAAACTAATGCCTTATTTTTATGACTACTGCTAAAATGAAAATAGAAGAATACACCTGCATAAGATTTGATATTTTAATGCTTTGATTTGAGTTGTTTTCCCATCTAATTTTAATAATCCAATGATATACATCAGGCCACAGCTATGTTTAAGCTCTCTCTGCTTTTGAGATTTAAATATTTACTTAAGGAGCCGAATATACCCACCACATTTTTGTAAGAAATAACTTGAGGCAAAAAGACAAAACTCCCTGTGACCACAGTGGGATGTGAAGGGAGATTATAGTGGCCAGGTGGAATATTTCAGATCTCTATAGCAGCACCTGTAACACCGCTATGCCATGCTGAAGAGAGTGACAGGCAACGAAGCTGAATATGTGTCTAAATTAGAAGATCAATATTCTTAATTTTTTCAAAGTTTATTTTGCTTAGAATAAAAATACTCATTGTAATAAACCACAGATTTCAATCACCGTGAAAGCATGAAGGAAGCTTCAGAAAGTGTGTGTGATTTGGAAAAGGGAAAGAA
This sequence comes from Ondatra zibethicus, assembly GCA_004026605.1. NCBI lineage: Eukaryota > Metazoa > Chordata > Mammalia > Rodentia > Cricetidae > Ondatra > Ondatra zibethicus. Next base: position 109,701 of record PVIU01004267.1, read on the forward strand.
AAAAGCTTAGGGAATTAGCACAGGGCCATATTAGCACAGGCACACTTAAAGGCAGAAATAATGAGTTTCTGTTATATAATTTCAATGATATTTGTATTCCCCAATAATGGATTTGATCTTTATAATTAAAAATAAGAAATAAAGTTCATTGGGATTTAGCTCTGCCTAAAAATTAATATAGCTTAATTTTCTCCTACCATATTTTTCTTTCAGCTAATATTTGATGTTCTCTCAGTTAAATTCCATTTTTTTCCATTTATTTGGTTTCTTTCTGATGTGAATATTTTCTTAGGTTTATGGCCCATACTGTATGTTAAAATTTTTTCCAACAAAGATACCATAGTGCTGCATAGTAACCCTTGATTTGCCTTAAGTCTGCACTGTGAAGTTGCTCTTGTTTTCTGTTGAATGGGGCTGTGAAAATGTTTTACAGAAGAGTTTAACAGAATTTTGTCTCATCAATGAGTGGTGAATTTATGAATACAATAAAATTGCTATAAAAATTCTGGATTCATATTTGGGTATAAGTGCCATACTTGGCCTGATGTCAGAACTCTATGTTGTCAGCTATTCTCATTTGGTCCATTATGTGTCCTGTTTGCTCATATTGTTCTACTATTAATAGATTAAGAAGTAGACATGTAATGTCTTCCAGGAGTAGATGGGGTATCACCCCTATCTATTTCTAGGATTAAGTCGGTTTGGATATCACTATATTTTTAAAACATTTTTATTAGTAAATGTGTTGATGCATTTTAAAAATTTCAGATGTTTCAGGGTATTATGACTAAAAAAGTGCCATGTGATCTTTCCTTACCAAAAAATATTAAGGGCTTGAAATGGGCAAATTTAAATGTCCATTTAATATCCACTTGACATAGCATGATTATTTATATTGCTTTGCATATAATTAGAATTTTTTTGCTAAAAAGGCTTGTCATTTGATTTCTACATATGCACATGCATTATAGCAATGATCTTTATATGTGCCTTACATTTGGAGTCATCTGTAATGGTCTTATACATCGATTGTTTAAGATGTACCCAAGTCTCATTTGGAGAGAATCTCTAAAGATGGTGTCCAAGCAATGATCTACCTAAAACCTCCCTGAGTGACTCTAAAGTTTGGGAAGCACTGGTCTACCAAAATCAATTACCATCTAGGGAGTAAATAAGTTGATAGGATACAAGAATAGTGGTCTGTTATAAGGTAATTCCTCCAAATAGAAATTGGAGTGCTGCCCACCAAAGGGTCCAATAACTGCTCTCAAAAGTACAATAAGGAACCAAATATCCTCCCAGACTTTACTTGAGTAGCATCTTTAGCAAGTACTTCATGAGCAGGACATAATGTTATTAAAAAAGAAAGAAAGAGGAGAAAAGAAAATATCTAAAGGAGGTCTGGATCTGAATCTGATAGTTGGGGTTGGAAACAAATTATAACAGGAAGCAGAAACTTCACAAAACTGGTGCAAAGACCTGCGTCTAGTGCTCTGCTTTGAGGAGCAAACATAGTTTTTATTACCCCATCTGTCTTACTCATCCCCTTCTCTACCAAAACCAAACAGACAGCAGTCACATTTTGAATCAGTCAATTAGAGAACAAAAGTCTGAATATTTAAACATAAAACTATCAAGGCAGTATAACAAAAGACCCCATCTCCAGAGAGTTTAAAATCTGTATGCAAAGTTCTTGTGCTATAGAATCTATGAAAATGAATGCAAAAGCTGTACTCAGAAATTAAGCCCTATTATCTTTTTAGTTACATAAATTACAAATTATCAAAATGATTTCATTATTTGTTTCTATTGTTTCTATATAAACTTAATCAAATAGAAAAATCTTGAAGTTTCAAATTATAATAGAAAACCAAGTGTAGTAGTGACTAAATTAAATAAATTTCATAGAAGTATCTAGCAGAACATTAAATAATTTGAGAAAATGCTGATAATTTTAGTGATAGGAGCCTATAACTAGTATCTGAGTTCTTCATTGCTCTATTCTCACCATGTAACAAAGCCACACGAGTAAATTATCCTGCATAATGTTGTACAAAAGTAAGTATTGATGAGACTGTAAAATAATGTACACATTCACTCTGGAAAACCTGGAAGTTCTATAAAATGATAATTGCAAAATTTCTTTGGGATTTAGAAATTTCATTGCTAAAGACATAAACCAAGGAAATGAAAGCTTATGGCTACATAAAAATAAAAAATGCTTATACCTGGTGGCTGTGGCATTCACCCTTAATCCCTGTACTCGGGAGGCAGAGGCAGATGGATCTCTGTGAGTTCGAAGCCAGCCTGATCTACAGAATGAGTTCCAGGAAAAGCTCTAAAGCTACACAGAGAAATCCTGTCTCAAAAATCGCAAAAACACGCCCCCCAAAACAAAACCAAACCATGTTTACTTAAGAGTAGCAGAAAAATAAGAAAAAATATGGAATTAACTCGTTGTCCATTAAATGATTAATAAGCAAGGATCATATGATAGAACCTGGACAAGGGAAAATAAGTCAGCAATGCAATGACATGAAGCATGCATAAAAACAGCATGAATGAATATAGAAACTACTATTTTAGTAAGTCGTAAATGTATAGAATTGACAAATCTAGAGAAACAGAAGTATTTTCTGGGACTGGATGCCTGTTGCTGACAACCGTAACTGAAAATAATCTGCTATGACTTTCACTATGAGCTATATAACTGTTCTACAGTTTGATTGTGACAAACAGAGCTTCAAATATACAAAAATACCAATTGCTTGTATTACTCAGATGAGGGAACTGCAAGGCATATGACATATATTGCAATAAATGTGCTTCTACAAGAGTTAAATGAGTGTTGTGAGGGTGCCCGCTTATAGATTCTTTGATTATGTTCCTCATTGCACTCATATTCTCAGGGAGCCTCCAAGTTCAGAGTGATACCAATCTACCATAAGAAGACAGATTTTCTATGAGAATATAGCCAGAATCACCCACAAAGTTTTTCTTTTCTTTTTTATTCTTTGTGTCTTTCACATTATGCATCTTGATTCCATTCATTTCCTGTGTCTACATATCTGCCCTTTGCCCTTGCAGCCTTCCCTCCCCCAACAAAATTTAAGAACAAAAAAGGTCAGGAGAGGGGAGAATCTCATCATGGAAGTTGTAGTGTGACATATTGAGTCATACAGTATTGTCGTCCACATATCTTTATTTGCAAATGACCTTGAAGGTGTAGATGTGGGAGGTCCGACCCTGGGGACATAAAAACAAGAGAGCTAGCTCTGCCTTTTCTCAAGGCAGTGCAGGAGAGTTCACCCCTGGGGGTGAGTACAAGGAAAATCTGGCAGGCTGACCAAACCTGCAACTACCCAGGCCCAGAGCCAGGATGGTTGGCCCATCTGTGTGCCACACCATCTGTGATCTGTTGGAGCATGTGAAGGGACCATTTCTGCAGACCGAAAGCTGCAGGATTTCCACAGCACAGGTCAACAGCAGGATAGCCAGAAGGAGTTCCAGTGAGCGCCCGGCATTGATGTTGTAGCATAAACTACAGTCCTCACACCAGACCAATGATTCCCAAAAGTCTTCTTGTCTCGACCTGTGATTTCTCTTTTCCTTTCACAGGTACCGGGAACCAAGCTGTGATGGAATCACAAAACCCTCGCAGTACCTTCTATTAATGTGCTGTTCAGCCTTATACTTTGAGCATCCAAAATCATGAGCTACGTAAGCTTCTCATAGTCACACAGTGGCCAGCTTCTACTTCCGTTCCTTCCACCTGTTGCTGTGATAAAGCACGTGACAGAAGCTACTGAAGAGTAAAGGTGTTTGTTTTGACTTGTGATGTGAGACGAGGAAGGGACACCAGGGAAGACACTATAGCAGAAGTGGCTCTATCCAGGACAGGAAGCACCTGCGTTAGGGCGTCTTCACAACTTAGTGGGCTGAATCCAGACAACGCAAGTCAGAAGTAAAAGTCAACAGCACTTTCCAGGCCCCGCCTCTAATAAATCAATTCTGTAGTTCGTCCATAGCACTAAGCTGTCACAGCTCCCTGAAACAATACAATATAGGCATGAACCTGGAGCGAAATTCCTACTGAAAATATAATATCCAGCAGCATGTATGTTGCTCAGTCAACTCACACTTCACAATCTCAAATAGAAAACTGAAGTAAGAAAGCTCATTAGTGAGACATCTTTTGTGGCCAGGACTTTGGCACAGGTGAGGGCAAAGCACCAATCAAATAGCAGGGTGAGTAATTAAGGATCAAGAGTATGTTCAGCTAGAAATTAAGAGCAGAGACATACTGGTATACATACTTTGTAAAATTTCAAAGCTACTGAAATCCGTATAAAACTAAAAGCCTTTTGTCATACTTAGCTCAGTTTACGAAATAAAATCAATCCCTTATGGCAGGATAAATAGAGGACAACCATTAGCATTAACTTTCTATACGTTCCACTTTGACCTCAGACACTGACACATCTGCAGAGATGAATAGGCTAAATTTTAGATAACAGAAATACTCTATTTTAAAAATAAAAAAAGATATTTTTGAGCACATTTTACTCATGTAAATTTAAAATAGCCAGAACTTTGGTTTTACTAGAAACTTCCCAAGTAACTCCCTGAATTTTCATTGTGAATTATATCTCTGAAGCAAATAATTTCATCATCTAAATTTCAGTTTCTCAATCTGCAAGATGTTCTGTAAGATGGGAGGTGATAATGGCTCTCTGTGTGAGTATTCACATTTATATTTTTAAAACTTAATTGAAAGAGTTCATGTAGCTGCATCTATTTTGACGGACTGGTGAGATTCATCTCCTTGCATAAAGTTCTCAGAAGTGATCAATGTCAATAGTTGCCTACAGAGTGCAGGTGGTGCTATGATATTTTTCTAATTGTTCCTCCTTGGCACACCCAGCCTATCAAGTGTTTGTTTCTATATTGACTTTCTACATTCCTGTATCATTACTGCCACTTCCTTACTGCCTATTGTCATCTCAAGCGAGACTGCTTTTCTCTATGTTTTCTTTTGTTGCTTGTACTTGAAACAAATTAGAATAGTTTATAAACCAAAATTCTTCACTGTACTGAGATAGTGGCAAAAGAATAACAAATAGATATGGTCGTCATGGTAGTGTTCTTGAAAAGGCTGTTGGTTTTTAAGTATTCCTTTGCTTCCTATAACTTTCACATATTCCTAATACACAGTGGACATTCTTTGCCTCAGCCACAGGACAGGATATTTTGGCAGGAATTTCGGTTGCTTTCGTGGGGAGAATGACATTAGATCTGGAACTTAGATTCTAGGTGTGGTTTAAAGTTTCATACTTAGAATTTGTGAATCCCATCTACATTTAAATCCATTGAGTAGAAATATAAGAATCTTAAAGTCAGAGTTTGTAAATTCAATCCCTGGCCCCTGCCTCTGTTTATTTTGCTGAGTGTCATTTCACTATTGTTACATCCAAGGGCATGCTCTCTATTTCTGAAATTGATCACTGACTTTGATACTTTATTGAAAATTAATCGTTCTCAGAGAAAATTATGTTTCTGTCTGCTAGTGCTTAGCTGTGGATCTCTTCATCTGCTTCCACCAGTTGCTGGATGAAGGTTCTATGATGACAACTAAAGTAGGCATTGTAGGGTAAAAGGAACACTGGAGCATGAAACCAACCAATCATGGAGAACCCTGACTCTGAACCCAGAGCCAGTGAAAGAAACACACCCTTAATCTGAGACCTGAGCCAGGGAAAGAAACATCTTTATCCCTGAACCTAGGACCAAAGAAACCTGCCCTGACTCTGAAACCGGTATCAAAGAAACACACTTTGTACCTAGAATCAGAGCCAGTGAAAGAAATATGCCCTGGTCCTAAGATAAAAAGTCTAAATGCTAAAAAGGATCATTGAAAGAAACACAGTTTGGCCATGAAATCAGAGCCATCTCTGCCCGTGACTAACTAAAGTAACCAATCCCTGACCTTGGAAAACTAACCACTCCCTCTTCTCCCTGGGAAAATTCTGCCCTTAAGAAGACCTATACATGACTCTCTGCCTGTTCAGTTAGAGGCTTCCTTTACCCCTCACTGGCAAAGGCAGCCACTCTCCTGGACTCCTTCCCAAATAAATCTCTTTCTCAAAAGAGTCTTGGATGAAGATCTTCATTTGCAGGAGCAGAATAGGAGAACCTGGCTGGGTTTTCCCTTAGGGAACTGAGCTGAAAAACCTTGCTGAGATGCTCTTTTAGGGGGGTTGAGCAAAGAGGAGCAGAACAGAAGAACCTTACTGGAAAGTTCTCTAAAGGGAACGGAGCAAGGCTGAGAAGAAAAGGTAACAACTTTTCATCAGAGCTGGAGAAGATTGCTACATTTTGCAGAGGCTTTCCCTTTTGCACAGAGTTAACAAAAAAAGTAATATCTTGACATGGAGAAGAAGCAGATAGCTCGCTAGGAGGTTCCCTCAAGGGAAAAGAGCAGAGCTCAGCTGTAGCAGCTCTCCAGGAGAAGAGCAAGATTGCTATATCCCGCCTGGATACCATCTGTGACTGCACCCCGGCTTCAGGTAGCCTGGCTTCCCAATAAAGTCGGGACACCTTCCCTCCAGGGCTGAGTTGTCCTATTGCCGCTCCAGCCTCCAGAACTCTCATATTGTGGCTCTACCCCTGCAGAACTGTCCTATTGAAGCTCTACCAAGTATAGCGTGGTTTCCGGATAAGTCAGGATATCTCTGCAACTCCACAGCTGGAACACATTCCCCTACAGTCATCGATCTGGTTATAGGGAACCCAGTTCAAGTACCCCTCCACTATTGCTTAGAGTCTTAGTTGGGGTCCTCTTTGTAGATTACTGGAAATTTCCTTAGTACCAGGATTCTTGCTAGCCCCATAATGGCTCCCTCAATAGAGATATCTACACACCAAAGAAGCTAAAATTATACAATGGAAAAAAAGGAAGCATCTCCAACAAATGGTGCTGGCATAACTGGATATCAATATGTAGAAGAATGCGAATAGATCCACATCTATCCCCATGCACAAAACTCAAGTATAAGCAGATCAAAGACCTCAATAAATCCAGCCTCACTGAACCTCATAGTAGCCTTGAACACACAGACACAGGTGACCACTTCCTAAATGTAACACTAGTAGCACAGTACTGAAAGCAACAATAAATAAATGGGACCTTCTAAACTGTGAAGCTTCTATAAGGCAAAGGACACAGTTAATAAGACAAAACTGTAGCCTACTGAATGGGAAAAGATCTTCACCAACCCCATATTAGACAGAAGTCTGATCTCTGAAATATATAAAGAACTCATGAAACTAGACATCAAAATATCAAATAATCTAATTAAAAATGGTGTACAGATCTAAACAGATAATTCTCAACAGAAGAATCTCAAATGGTTGAAAGACACTTAAGGAACTGCTCAGCATGCTAAGCCATCAGGGAAATGCAAATCAAAACAGCTCTAAGATACCATTTTACACCACTCAGAATGGTTAAAATAAAAAACACTGATGGTAGCTTGTGCTGGAGAGGATGTGGAGTAAAGGAAACACTCCTCTATTGCTGGTGGGAGTGCAAACTTATACAGTCACCTTGGAAATGTATGGCGGTTTCTCAGAAAATTGGGAATCAACTTACCTCAAGAATCAGCAATACCACTCTTGGGCATATACCCAAATATACTCAATCACACTGCAAATACATTTGCTCAGCTATGTTCATAGCAGTATTATTTGTAATAGCCAGAACCTGAAAAGAACCTAGATACCGCTCAACCAAAGAATGAAGAAAACCTGGCACATTTATATAATGGAGTTCTACTCAGTATTAAAAACCAACCACATCTTGAAATTTGCATGAAAATGGATGGAACTAGAAAAAAACATCCTGAGAGAAGTAATCCAGACCCAGAAAGACAAACACAGTATGTACTCACTCATAAGTGGTTATTAGATGTAAAGCAAAGGATAACCAGTACCCAGGTATAACAACAAACTCAGAGACGCTAAGTAACAAGGAGAACCATAAGAGAAATATACATGCATCCACCTGAGAAGGGGAAATAGACAGAATCTCCTGAGAGAATTGGGAGTGTGGAGATGGGGGAGAATGAAGGAGGAAGGAAACGAGGAGGAGAGAAGGAGAGAGAGGAAGAGAACATGAGGGAACAGGAAGGACAATATAATATTTTTAAGATAAAGTAGATCCCTACATGGATCTAATGATAACACTTGAGAGGCACAAAGAAGTCTCTGTAAATTCAATAACAAACAAGTCTACATGATGAATTCCAGACTGGTCAGATATTTGTAATGAGACACTGTCTCAAACAAACAAAGCAAAATAAACAAGCAAATAAAATATAAGGTATTTTAGTCAAATGTTTGCTCTCAGCAAAAGCATAATCATAATTTTGTTTCATCCCTGAGGTGTGCAAATAAATTGTGAACTTAACATTTGTGTTATTATTACAACTTAATGAATATTTATCTTGGCTTAAAAACATTTAAATTTCTCACTGAATAGACTCAGCATGTTGTATTTTTTGATTGCTCATTCAATTTATGTAGGTGGCAAAAATAATTCAAGAAGGATTTCGGAGGGAGACAGAGGAGTTGCAAACATGAGAAAGGAAAGAGAGGACAGATAGTGAGGAAGTCATGCAATTATATTCCATATAATAAAAAATTCTCATTTTCTAATAAATATGTTGTAAGCATGAGTAAAATAAAATTAAATCAATTAATCCCCATTACTCACAACCTCTGCAAAATATAAGTATGATATGTGCTCCTTCTCTGTATAGAAGAGAGTAGAAATCAAGAGTAAACCAGAGCCTATTTCAAGGGGTCAACGTAAAGGAAAGGGGGCCAGTTAACCTAATAGGCAAATTGAGGAATTTTACCTCTTTTGGGTTGTGTCATTTTGAATCCCCATTTGCTTCAGCATTTTTCAATGTCATGCTCAGTGATTCTCATTCCCTTCCTCCCACGGAAAGGATGCACATACAGGCTAGTTCCCTATCAGTCCTGTATCCTACAAGTGGTTTACTATCTTTAATCACTTCCTACTCTCTACAGTAGGAACTAAGCAAATTACATCCGTTATATCAAAGTATTTTCAACATGTGCTTTAATGCTTACTCTCATCCTAAATATGTTGCAACTAATATCCAAACATTTAAAATGCAAAACAGTTAAAACACATTTTCTCATTATTTCTAGCAATTAAAATAAAAATATATAAGGATTTCTAAACAAAAATATGCAATGCTTTTTAAAGAGAGATTTGCACCTGGGAAAGTAAGAAATTATTGGGTGCATAAAACCATTTCCAGAAAGCCAAATTAACAATAGCAATATATGTTAGCTTTAATAAATCTTGATGCATAGAAATTAATACTTACAGACAATTTTCATAAAACTTAATTCAAGCCTTCTAATATTTTATTTGTTAAATATTTTATTTGCTTTTTTCTTTGAATTTCATTAAATGTGTTTTCTGTACTTAATTTGAAGCACAGAATCAACTTAGTTAATCCACCTTAGATGACAATGTTCTCCCCCAAATCTACAGACCTTCTAACAAAAACCCAAATTCTAGGCATGGGAAATGTTCCTTCTGTTGTTGGCCATTGAAGTCTAAGAGAATCCAAAAACAATGTAGGTCATCACCATCATCCTTGGCTGCCTTCCAATAAATGAAGATACGACTCTCTTGCTAAAGACACCACAAAGTTCTGGCACAGGACTTGGAGGACAAGAGCTAGAACTGACCTGAGGACCTCCTTCCTGTGGACTAGATTTTATAGTACTGGAAGGATCTAATGCAAACTGGACCATTTGTGCTGAAGTCTGAAGAAGAATCTCCAACAGCGTTTGTTAGCTTAAGGATGAGCAACAGCAACAACAAAAAAAATTATTTGCCCTAGGATGCTGAGATAATCACAGGTACTAAGTTAAACAGATGTATCATCAAAAAATACCAAATATATTAGCAATATTTTCCAAATATACTTCCATTTCAGGTAACAACTGGTGAATACAAATTGTTAGAGTTACCTGGAGGTAAATAAAAGTGCGTTTTATGCAAAATAAAAATAACTTTCAAAGGAAGAAAGCAATCAATAATCCTAACTACTTTCAATGCCTAAAGTCCAAAACAATGACCATAATGACAAGATACTGGAAATTACATCCTGGTGATAATCTACCTACTTGGACTTAAGGTCCATTTAATAAGAAGGAATTAATACCATGTACTGTAACTAACCCACTATCAGTGACTGGTGAGGCCATGAAAAGAAGAGATGAACCCATTCCTTACCACTTTGCTAAACCTGTGTAAATTCTAGCTTTATTCTAAAAACTTATTCCTATACTCACAGATAAGTCTATCTCTCACTTTTCACCATAGAAGTTTCTTTGGTAGCAACCACTATCATAGAAAGCAATACCTCATCATCCAAGGCTCAGGAAACACCATGGAAGATGGGACAGAAAGGTTGTAAGAGCAAGAGAACCAGGCTATTTGATGAAAGGTAGTGTCTTCTACAATGGCAGAAAAATACACCATGAAGTACCAACAGTATGGTTTCCTGAATAAAAGTTTTAAAATGACACTGATTGGCATGCTGATATAGAGGAGAGAAATACCATGATGTTTTACCTCTAGAAGGTGAAAACTATAGGCAATTAATGACTGTCAAGGGAGAAGAGCTTTCTTCAGGGATGAGCACCTTGATGGGTTATCCCAAATTTCAGCTTTAAACACACACACACACACACACACACACACACACACACACACACACACACACACACACACAAATGACAATAAATGAACTCAGCAGATTGTTTTTATAAATTCAGATAGATAAATGAAGATAGTTAGATAGATAAATGATAGATAGATTAGATAGATAGATAGATAAATAGACAGACAGACAGACAGATAGAACAATAATAATTAAAGAATAAAAGGTCAAGGATTCCCGGGAGACATGGTAGAAACTGAAGAGATGAACAGGAACATGAAATGATGTAAATGCCATGCTTATATATGAAATTCTCTAAAAACAAAAAAACTGGGGAAACAGGAGTATTAATCCTGCACTATGGCATTGCAGTACTCATATCCTAGCAAATTGGCCTCGTCTGGGCAGCAATTGTTTTCTCAACAATTACTGGTGAAAAGAACTCCTTTCATTTATGAAAGGCCATCCTACAAGTGCCTAAATGCTGCTTTCCCTCGCTCTTTATTCTTTCCCTTATAACAAAGTTGTGTCTTCAATAACATTGTAAGTGATCAACAAAATTAAGAATGAGCGGCAAGTGGACCACAGTTATGTTTGAAATTCTTTCTGTACTATTTTAGTCCCTATGATAACAAACCTTTACTGGAAGATTTAAGGGGAAAATAATTTATTTGGAATACTAGTTTAAGAAGTTTCAGTGTGCTATGATCAAGAGAGCTTATCAAGACAAAGGAGTTCATCACATAGTGTCCAGGATGGGAAGGAATATGCCTGTTCTGGCTCATTTTCTCCATTTGTTCCATATTTTCATAACCTACAGGTTCCTAACACATCCTTTCAGAATGGGACATCTCCATTAACCTTCTCTAAACACCCACACAGACACACATAGCGTGTGCTTTTCCATGCTACTTGGTAGTGTTCAGTCTAATCAAATAATGCTAATCATCACCTAAGTCCTCGTCAAGACACAGGTTGCTATATGCCATTGATCATAGTTATCCCCTTTATTGAACGTACCCCTGTTGTTTACTTGTACTGTTTTTCAGAACCTCCTTTAAAATCCCCATTTATTTCAGTATGCCACATCTCACTGGTTAAACATTTATTGAAGCCAAATACATTAGTTTTTCTGATTAAGGTTCAAAAGTAAGTCTGGGCAAGGATCTTTTTTTTTTCAGATTTTTTTCATGATTTTAAGACACAGTTTTAAACTCTCTAATAATTTAGATGTGAAATACTAGAAATGATTATTTAAATGTAACTTGGGGGCAATAATTTAAAATAATACTGAAGTTCTATTTGAATATTTCCTTGAGTCACCGTGCATTTCTGAGCAGTTTTAGACATACTGTCATATTTTGGGACCAGCATACTTAGTATTCTCTACAGGAGAATATAAGCAGACATATCTCAGTTCATAATGAAAGCCAAAGAGAAAATCAATTTTAATACACAGAACTTTGATTTATAGGTATATTTCTCTTCAGAAATATATCCATTCAGCAAAGTGAGATATTCTTCTATGTTTTATAAATGTTTATCCAAATAGAAAACAAACAATACTATATGTTTGCCATCTAATTATTTTTCAGAATTCTCTAACAAGGAAACTGAATAAAATTCATATTCAAAATTTACACGTAAGCAATTGAAAAACATTCGTCATGGTAAGCAAACAAACATTTAATTAATTTGATAGATGTTCCAAATTAGAAAAACAGTAAATTCATATCTTTCTTAAAATATCTTATAACAAAAAATGTGAATGGTCACTTGAACCACTGAAAACAAGTTTTTCTAATTAACTTGCCATATTCTGAGTGGCCAAAGATCTTAAATATGTAAAAAAAAAAATCACAGTATCCTCAAAGCCCAAGGAAGTGAGACCTGTGTCCTGCAATAAAGAAAAATAAAAACACAATTCAGTGTATGCTAATTAGTTTTTACGATATATAATATTAGTATATACTAATAGACAATAGGGAAGCGGGGATGCTGTGCATCAAACTCGCAGTCCCGCAAATGCTATGCCAGCTGTGTTCCACTAAGCTACATTCTTAGTTCTTGATGTTTTAATTCAGGATCTTGCAATGTGCCTCAAGCTGTTTTTGAACTAAATTGTGTAGGCCTGACTAGACTGGAAACTTTTGTGATCTCATCTCTGCTTCCAGAGTGCAGAAATTATTGGTTATCACTGCCTCACCCAGACAAATTGTTTTTATCTTAATACCTGATTTAATTATCAGTTATAAACTGAAGTATGAAAGAGCAATACATCTATGAAATACAAAAGGCTTTTGAAACTCACATTTTTCCTTGTCAAAATGCTTTAGGCCTTTGCCTAAAGTTTATAGCCTACTTCTATGTGGCTCTGATAGAGTAATGAAACCTTTGGAAGTAACAAACATACATAAGCCAAAAGCAGAAAGGTTATGATAGGCATTAATAAGGTCATGTCTATCTCCCAATAATAATCTAAACTTTAATAGTTGTAAACAAAACACATATTGATTTGCTGAGAGGATTTGATCCTTAATAAAGAGGAGTGGGAATTTTGATCAAAATCACCAGAACTTACCATGTGTCCTAATGGATAGTAGATTTCCTGAAAAAAAAAAATCCTATATGGCTGATCATGATTTTGGAGGTCTATTTTCTGTGCTAGTATGGCTGTGGTTCAATAACTAGCTTTAGTTATCTTGGTAATACCTACCATGTATGCATTTTGGGAACTCCAATTCTCTGTTGTTTTAGTTTTCTGGGACTGTAGTGAGTCCCTGAGTTAACCCACCCTACCGTAAAGAGAAACATGATGATTAGCTCATAACTTGACTCACATTTTTAGGTAATCTACTTCAGGGTTGATGAAGGCTACTGTTTACTCTTGTGATGGCACATAGTAGTGGGAGAACCTGGTGAATCAAAGCTCTTGGCTTTAGAACTAGGAGAAATCTTGGGAAAAGAGGCTAGTGTAAAATGGTCCAAGTTGTAAACACATGCAAACTTGATAGATATTCTAGGCACAATCCATGACAACAATTTTACTTGAAAACTTAAAGGTCCAAAAGTAAATCTGAGCAGTTACTTTTTTATCTTCTTTATCAATAAAATTACAGTACAGAAAACACAATACACTACACAGATCTTCAGTATACACTTTGAACAATTAGATACAATCAGATTTTCCAAATTTTTTTCTTACAGACAGCATTTGTGGAAGGTATACAGTGAAAATTTGCAACAGGAAAATTTATAATTTCATAATTATAATTTATACTTATAGTTTTATAATTCAAGCTACGTTTAGTTTAATAAATTAAAGATAATATTTAGACTCATATTCAAAGCAAAAAACATTTATTCAAGCAATCAGTTCCTATAGGTAGTTTTAAACGGGAACCTTCTTGGTGAAATATGTTATTACTGAACAACTAGGTTTATGCTGCACCCTTTGTAAATTTCAAAAGCAAAACAATTTCAGGATGACAATTCTTAAACTAAAGAGAAAGCAATTAATATACATGTAATATAGGGCATCTATTTTGTTAATCTACAATATTATATGAAGAAAATTAATTGAATTTAGTCTTACTTATCTTTTGTCTGAAACACTATATTCTGCACAACTTATTTTGTGTCAAAAATGGAATATAGTAGGAATACTATTGTAACAAAAGTCCAGTCAATTGAAATTTATCAATATAGACTTTTTAAATTAATAAAACACTTAAATTAAAAATACATACTCTTAGTAATTACATAAGATAAAAATTTCAACTTCTCAACGTTGTGAAGATTGGTTAACACTAATCTATTTTAATTTTGCATATTTATTTGACATAGAATAATGAATACATGTACAGCCCAAAAGAATGATCCTGTGCATAAAATCAAAGAATTCTCTTATAGGCCCCGTATACTCGAAAAACATAACTAGCAAATGGGACATGTTCACATGAGAACCAATAAGAAGCAATGTAATTTGTCCTTATATAGCTCATATAAGGTAGAACAATACATTATATGAATATTTCAGTTTTAACAGGGTGTCTATACATCAAGCATTAATAAACTCACTTTCTAAACAAATGTATTAAGTATCAAATACAGCACACATGCAATGTGATTTTACTATAACTACAGGAGGTATGGACAAGCGTGAGTTTGTGTCCTAAACTCTAATCACCACACTACTCATTGTTGTGGAACAATCTTTGCATACACTGCAGAGATGTGATGCTCTCATAGGTTTGATAAAACAAACAAACAACAAAACTAACTGGCAATAGCTAGGCAAGAAGTTAGATGGAAAAGCCGACTCAGAGAATGCTGGGAAGAAGGCTGGAGTCTCCAATCTGATGCAGAGGAAGTGGGACTTGTAGAGTATGAGGGAAGAATCATGAGTCATGTGGCAGCGCATAAATTAATAGAAATGGGTCTATTTAAGTTATAAGAGCTAGTTAGAAACAACTCTAAACTATTGGCCAAGGTAGGAGGGGACTGGGAGAAGGGGAAGAAAGGTAAAAATTTTATTTCTTTAATTATGTTTTTGAATGGAAAAAATAAAACAAAACAATGTATGGAAAAGAAAAGAAAAAAGATACATATGGAAAGGTACCAAAATTCTAAATTGTTGGAGGCCGAGGAATGTATACAATGACATCATAAGGAGGTGTATCATACCATGCCTTTTTAGTTAGACTTGGTGTAACTGCTTTCTAAATTGCATGCTGATATTAGCTGGGTGCTCAGGGATGTTCTGGGCTCTATGAAATGAAGACAGTTGTTGAATTTAAAAAAAAAATAAATTATTCTGGATTGAATGACCAAGCTTAAAAAAAAAAGAGTGCATAGTTAATAAGACTCTGTGTTATTTATTGGGCAGTCAGTGATCCTGACAAAAAATTCTGTCTACAACTCATATCTCATGGATAACCATAATTTTAGCAACTTTCTAACAGTTAAAACATGACAGGCTTCTAAAGAAATAAATAGGAATCTATGTCTTCTCACTGGAAAGTCTTTCATAGAGAGGAGAAAAACAGACATACAGTCAACAGACAATCAATAGAAAGTGTCAAAGCTTATGAATAAATAAATTATTGCTAATAAAAAAGAATAGGGAGAAAAGAAAAGAGAAAATAAAGAAAAAAATTCTAGTAAAGAAACCAAACATTCCTATTTCAGTTAATAAAACAATAAAATTAAAACTTGAGAAAGTACTACTGCTATTTTCCTAGGAGAGTATATTTTTCTTTGTTTTGTGTTTTATTTTGTTTTGTTTGGTTTTCAAGACAGAGGTTCTCTGCATAGCTCTGGTTGTTCAGGAACACTATATGTAGACCAGGCTGGCCTCAAACTCATAGAGATCTGCCTACCATGTCTCATGAGTGTTGGGATTAAAAGCATGCACACTACCAGCTGGCCAAAAACAGTATAATTTTTAATTACATTATAAATACTTATATCTAAAGGTAAGTACTCCCACCCCTCATCTAAGAAGTTTCTTTTGGAAGCAGAGACCCTTACCAAAAGCATAGCTAGTCAAAATGCAGGAAAAAATGACCATAGGGTGTTCTTCACAAATAACCCATACAGACAAAATCTCTACCCCTAAGGCTAGGGGAAAATAAACAGAGAAGAGAGAACAGAAATATTGCCAGAGTCCAAGACACAGAGTCTTCTGCAAGATAGTGTCTATCCAAAAAAGAAGTGGAATATGGTAGGAAACAGGAAGATCACAAAAGTTATAAGTAATGTGATCACATATATTTTATGAAATTCTCATGGAATTGATAAAATATTATTTTTAAAAACTTTTATATTTACACAAAATCTCATCAAGATAGAAACATTGTGCCTATGTAAATCTTGAGTCTGATCATGGCCAAACAAACTTCAAAGCACACCACTTAATGACATAATTTATGTTCAAGTACCAATTCCTGAACATAGACATGAATCTAATAATAGTAGTGCGATTCTAAAGGCAAAGATGATGCCTAGGGTTGTGATCCTTTTATTTCAGGGTTCCATTCATTCAAATAGCTAAGAAATAATTCACAAAACCTCCCACATTGTTATAAATAAGTTTTAAAGATAAAATTTTGTTGCGGGAGACTTGCTTGTTCCCAGCTGCTCAGACCACACAGAAACTGTATTAATTAAATTAATGCTTGGTCTATTAGCTCTACTTCTTATTGGCTAACTCTTACATCTTAATTTAACCCATTTCTATTAATCTGTGTATTGCCACATGGTTATGGCTTACTGGCAAGATTTCATCCAGGCATCTGTCTCTGGTGGGGGTACATGACTTCTCTCTGACTCCTCCTTCTTTCTCCAAGATTTCAGATTAGTTTTCCCCTCTTCGCTCTATTCTATCCTATCATAGGTTAAGCAGTTTCTTTATTCATTAACCAATAAAAACAACACATAGACAGAAGGACTTCCCATACCAAAAGTTCAGCTTTGTCATTTAATACTAATGCTTTAGTTTAATAACAAATATTTTCCAACAAAGTAAAACAAAAAGGTCATATTATTGAAAGAAATTTCTTACATTATCAAAACATAAAAGAATATAGAGTAATCTCCCCTTAAGAAGCATTTTGCCTTATATTAGAATGATGTTGTACTCTTCTGTAGTCTCAGAATGAGACACTAAGAATGCCAAGGGTAGCTTTAGCCATTGTCTGTGAAATGCAGTGAGAATGCTTCTTCTGCAGATTAAGTAGTTAATGAACCTTGGATTAGTTTTGATTGATTTGCTGTATAGCTCTTGCCTGAGATAGTTTGTCAGCACTAAAAGTTGTCCATGATGTCTTGTATAAGAATTCAGAATTCAGACTTTCCTGAATATTGCTAAATACTGAAGTAATATTCCAAATAATGTAGAAAGTTAAAAATCTCAATATCATATATTATATAATAATAGAATATAAAGTAAAGTCATGCATATTTAGAAAAAATATATTAACTATGTTAAGCTAATTGCAATCCACTTTGGTTAAACAAAGGCACATTTAAGGGAGCTTGGGGGAGCTAATTTGGTTCTTTAAGTATGATCAAAATACATTTTAAACATTTTTTCAAAAAGTAAGTAAAATATTATTTTTATGAATTTAGTTATGACATGTATCATGAGTCACTTACTAAGGTGACATATAGAAAAATAGTTATAAATTTTCTGTAGAAAACTACAAACAGCTGTATGCATGGCTACTATTGACTACTCAGGTACCTGAGGCCACAGCTTTCTGAACCACATGGGACTATGTCATGTGGCCAGTGGTCTCTGCAACCCCTAGAAATAAAGACATGGAAATCAGTTGTTTCTCTCCCCCATACAATACATATCTTTGGAATTAAAACTACCACAGGGCTCAAGATATTTTAAATAAATATGAAACATAGGAAACAAATTTTAAATATTTTTCCTATTACTTATACCCCATAACACATAAGTATGTTTGATTTCCAATTTTTTCTATTATTTTTAAGATCAAATTCAGACACATAATGTTACATATTACATGTATATAAATAGAGAATATATAATTATGTTTTCTTTTCTCTAATGAAAACTTTACTACAAAATACCTTCCAAACAATTAAGCATTATATTTTGCTTAAACAAAATATATTCTTCAGTTCATGATCAATCAAATTTTTAAATTGCACTGCTTTATCATTGGAAGTCACAACATGTACACCCAGGAACAAAATGATAGAGCTGGCTTGAAAAGGAGACAGAGGTCCTAAAATCAGCCCTTGGTCTTAATTTAACTCTGTGGGCATTACCTATCTGGAGTGGCTTGTTTGCCACATTCCTACTTCATCTTTTGACTATGAAGGACAGAAAATGAGCTACTAGACTGTGGTAGTACAGAAATATGGCCAGAAATCTCAATATTTAAAACATATACTTTATTTAACACAGAATTCATTATAGCTATCCCTCACTATACAGCACTCCTTTGCAACAACCTCTGTGTGATGCACTAACTGACTCTCTCTTCCGTCCTATAAGTTTGCCTTTTCTTCTTTCCATCATACTGAGGACAGGGAGAAATTCAAGGACTGCAAAGGCAGGCACACAATCCTGTAGGAGAGGGAGGCTGCTTGTTCTTCCTTGCCACCAAGTTGCCTGGCTAGCTTAGACCTGAAATAATCACACAGAAACTATTAATTAAATCACTCCTGGCCCATTAGATCTAGCTTCTTATTGGCTATTCTCTTAACCCATTTCTATTAATCTGTGTATTGCCAGGAAAAGTTCCCAGCATCTGTCTCCAGTGGGCTCCATTGCTTCTCTCTGACTCTGCCTTTCTTCATCCCAGCATACAGCCTAGCTCAAAGCTGTTCTTTATTCATTAACAAATAAAAGGAATACACAGACAGAAGGACCTCCCACACCATTTCCCCTTTTCTGTTTAATTAATAAAGGGAAGTTTTAACTTTAACCTAGTAAAATTACATGTAGCAAAACAGGTATCAAGCAAGAATTACAGTTACAATATTTATATCTACTTTATCTTTTATCATAACTAAGGAAAACTATAACTAGAAATTCTTCAACTCCACCAAAGACTCCAGAAGGATATAATATTACCTAAGTAAATAGGAAGTGCATTGTAAGCAACTTCCAAAACTCTAGAATTGACGGAAACATCTCACTGCCTGGACAGTCACGCAGAGTTCTTCTGTACCATTGGGGCATGCATCTTCAGCCTACAGGACAATCGTATCCAACAGACTTTTCAATGAAGCAGGAAATTTCAAAGACAGTTCCACCTTATATTGGCAGTTTGTCAGTCACTTTCTTCTGTGTCCTGCAGATTGTCTAGCAGACTCTTTCATGAAGCAGGAACCCTGAAATACCATCTTACCTTTAGGTAAATTCAGCAGTAATTTCTCTGTGTGTCCTGCATGTCCAGTTAAGCAGTCCAAATGGCTAAGGAGCCTCTTCGAGACCCATCTTCCTCTCCAAGTAATTGGTACTGCCAGGAGCAGACATGTCTCATTGTTATGAAATTCCTAAGTTATTGAAACATTTTAAATGCCATATTCTGAAGGTCTTTGAAAAATTTTAAGAATACCTATCTAACTTTTGCTTCCAACTTTTGCTTGATGATGAAGCCAGGGGCGGGGATAGAGGTGGGAGAAATTTCATCCGATGGATGGAGATAGAGACAGAGACCCACATTCACATCAGAGCAATGGATTGAGCCCCCAAGGTGCAGGTGAAGAGCAGAAGGTGGGAGAAGATGAGTTAGGAAGTTAGGACCGTGAGGGGCTGGTCCACCTACTGAGACAGTGTGCCTGAACTAATGG